>NIPQ01091019.1:0-23236 GCA_002806875.1 Lepidotrigona ventralis hoosana | reverse complement strand
TTTATACACAACACGCGCGTTACTTCTTCCCCGTAATCGTTTATTTGGATTCAGTGCTGCCAAACATTACATATGAAAACTATATATAATCGATTTTTAGATCTCGATATATATATACGCATCAAAAACCTGAAAAAAATATATTTCTATAAATTAATACGTGCAGCAAATTATTAACAAATATGTTATGCGTGATAAAAAATTAAAAAAAACTTTTCTTTTCTTTTATCTCTTAATAAAAAATATAAATATATATATGTTATGCGTGATAAAAAATTAAAAAAAACTTTTCTTTTCTTTTATCTCTTAATAAAAAATATAAATATATCGATCGTCAATATTTTTAATATCGTTTATTGTATCGATATACATATATATATATTGAGCTGTATTTAATATTACAAGTATGCAGGTTATACATAAAGTTATCATTTATTTACTTTTTAAAATTAATCAATAGAAAAGTCGACTAGCTGATGTATTTCCTCTTTTCATCGTTGTTCATCGCAACTTTTCTGTACCAAGTTTTCTCATGAGTACACAGTTGCATGTACGCACGTACTCTAAGTGCGTGCCTCGGCGACGAGAAACCAGTCTCTCGATGATTTTTGCAACGATCAAACGACTACTGTCTTCAAGGAATCGACAGGGCCGTATATGCCGATATGTCCTACCTGGTTCGATGGACAATGACCTGATGCATTTAAACCTTAGCTAATGCTCTACGATGTACACAATTTTTGATCAAATCTGCACATTTTCTGACAATTGACTTCACAATATCATATCGTTATTAACAATCGATATAAGATAATACAATACAAAACCAACATAAGATTTGTGCAAACACTCACAATATAGTCAGTCGAAATGTTGTTATTTATGTTGTTATTTACAATTTAACATTATTATTTAAAAATCAGTATTTACATCCAGTACATGCTTTCGTGCCGCTTGTCGCTTCGTTGATCATCGGCGATGTTCGTGAGCGTCCGTCGGGCCCCAATCTTACCGCCATCTGCCGACTTTGAACAGAATCACGACTCGTCTTTGACAAGGCGCGCGTATTCTTGACTCGGCCAGCGTGGGAGTAAGGCTGTCCACCGAGAGACGCTTGGGAAGGTGGTCGATCAAGCGCCTTCTTACATTGACTCCAAGTTTTTCGTACACGGCCGTGAGATCTTGTCGAATGATCGTTCGATAAATGCGTGTTTCCATCGAATAAGTCGCGAGTGAGTTTCGTACGCGTTCGAGTCAGTGGGATCGCGGTAACTCCGTCACAGAGAGTTCAAGAAATCATTCTTCCCTCGCATGTAACCGGCATTATTACAAAACAAATCACAGTGAAAACGAAGTCGTATGCGCGCGCATGCGTGCGAAACATTTGGATTCGTGGTTCGAATTTTTCATGCTTCTTGGCTTCGTTTAAACGAGCAGCTCGAATTGAGGAGTACTTGCAAAACTGAAATGAAATATCTATAATACGATGTAAACTCTTGACTCATTCGAAGTGTGTTGACATATAGACCGAACGAGGGAATTCCTGGAAACGATGGAAGTTTAATCCACCTGATAATAAATAAACAAACTTGTCACGACTAGTTCCTATGATTTGGTTCTCGATGTGAAACTGTTTAACCATCGCGCTGTTGTCGCTAATCGTTCACGAGGCATTCAGAAAAATTCGGAGTGATATATAGTGCGGTATTGTTAAGTGTACAGTGCTGGTGTAGTGGATATGCGTCGACCTTTATTGTGAAGGTGCCTGAGGAATTTTTCCTGGATTGAAAGGCCTGGATAAAAGATGGGACCGGTCAAGATCCTCGGGGTTTACGTACTTCTCGTGCTGGTGTACGTCGTGAGGGCCGATGTCATCGAAGAAAGAGGTATGTCGATTATTTATTTTTCTTCGAATTGGGAAAACACGTGAAATTTTGGAGGAAGCTATTATCGTATTAAATAATGGGCGAGCATTCCTTATTGAAAGGAATTTTGTAACACGAATGTGTATTATTTGGTTGGTACACGTGACTGTTATTTATGGCGGGCAGTTTCGATTCGTTTGAAAATAAATATTTCGTAAATTTATAAAATAGTAGTTGAATAATGTTTAATGATAATATTTTTATTTGCGTAATCTACGTATTGCGTAATTGACTAATCGTATGAGTAGCATGTCAATTATTTTCAATGTTTATTTATAAACATATATAAATACAAATACACATGTCATATCGTCTGATGAATAAAATATCACATAATGATCACAGTCTGATTCATAGTGATGCATCGCAACATCAGTTTCATTTATGCTGGATGAAAAGTCATTTGTATTTCTTTTTATCAAGGTTATTACTTAAAGTAACTCAAAATTGATGTTTAAAAATTTTGAATCATTAGAATCTTTAATTTACTGCAAATTTCACGAGATTAAAANTATCGTCTGATGAATAAAATATCACATAATGATCACAGTCTGATTCATAGTGATGCATCGCAACATCAGTTTCATCTATGCTGGATGAAAAGTCATTTGTATTTCTTTTTATCAAGGTTATTACTTAAAGTAACTCAAAATTGATGTTTAAAAATTTTGAATCATTAGAATCTTTAATTTACTGCAAATTTCACGAGATTAAAAACAATCCAAAAATGTATAACACATTCTTAAATCTTCACCAATCGGAGTTGTTACCTGTAGATTTCACCTGAAATCGCGTATCAAACTTGAAGCAAAAATCCTCAGTAAAACGAACATTATATCTTAAGCAAATAAGTAAATGAGAAGTCTCTAGTAGAAATATAAGCGTGATTCTCTTCCTGTGCTCCAATTTCTTCGCTTTGTTGCTCCACATCTTCGAATCAACGAAAAATACGTCTTTCTTGTTCGATGATTAAAATGCTAACGAAGTAACGGAGTGGATAGTAAATCGTATTGTAATTAATGCATCGATCGTTTAACGACCACAGATTCTTTCACTTTTCGTCATGTGGCCGGTGTCTACAGCACAAGTTAAATATATCTTGTTAAATAGCTAATTAAGCCTTAATAAGATCGGTTCACCCAGAGCGCTCGGCCGAGAATGAGGCCAATGGTACACCGTGTCTCGTTTGGAACTTTTGTTAAACCGTGAATACCATTCCTTAAGAGTCCGCGAACTATTGCCAGGTGCTTTCTCGTGGCGCGCTTCTTTCGTCGTTTCAAACGATCCATTTGCAATCCACTCGTATAGGTTCCAATGACTACGCATAAATTTAATCGAGAATCAATTCTCGAAATGACGAGCATGAACGTATTATTAATACGTCACCGATTTCGCTCACGCAGCGCGCGACTAAATTCGTTCGTTCGTCATGTAAGCAGATATAATTACTATTTTATTTCTTCCCGGTATCGTATCGTTAGCTTTTATGTTCGTTTTATTCAAGCATGTAATCGTATCGAAGATTTAATGGTAGTAGAATAGATCGTATATACGGTGATTTATGCTCTGATCAATCTTTGTCTTCCTCGATACTCCATTATACCGTTTAATCGACGGTGTCGTTGAAGATGGTCAGATAAAAGAACCACATTCGAAATCGTACACAGGACGTTTACCAAATATGGCATGGAAATGACAGAATCGAACATCATGCGCCGATTCTTCATTGAATTCTTCGGCGGAGTATCGGTAGAGTGAAAAAGCCGTGGCAACCTGCGGAAGAGGCAAGAACGCGTTCCCTCGCGTTCTTGACGCAACGTCTCTCCTCTCTTTTCTCTCTTTAGCACGCGAAGGAAAGACATAGAGGAGCGGCAGCCAGCCAACCATGAAGTTGAGACTCGAATCGAACGCTACAATTTCGCGGTAGCTATGAAATGATCGGGACGTGAATCAGAGATATGTAACTGATCCTCGGACGATCGAACGCAAAAGTAAAGTCGAAGTAATAAAAGTAATTCGCTATGCCTTTCTTTTGTCTTGATTGATACATCAAGTAAAAAGTCTTTATTTCACGAATATATTAGAATCGATGACTGTTTGAACTGTCGAACGAGCAATTATTCATTAAACTGTTACAATAGTCGTTGATTAGTGCTTCGTTCTTGCTACTCGATTGATCAAACGAATGTTATTTTAATTAAGAATTATTCGTCTGGAAATTCAACACGAACGTGACGAATATCCTTTCACTGGATCCTTTCACCGATATTATTAATTCATGTTCCAAGCAACTCATGATTATATTTTTCTCTCTGTTTTGAGTTATTAGTACATGTCGTAGTTGTGTAAATTCGTTTACATGGAACTTTTTCACATATCTCCATGGAGGATAATTATTCCGACAAACATAGCTACGAATGTGATCGTCGGATGGAAAATTAGTACGGGATAGTCCATGACGTTCCCACGAATTGATAACGAGTCGCGTGGATGCAAGGGAACGAGTTCGGGTCAACACCACTTGAACCGATGTCGATGACGACGATCGCAACCGATGACGCATCACCTCGCGAATCATCTTGCGCGATGATGTTTCCAAGTGATTTGACCATCGTGATGCCTGTCTTCTTATTTGCGTCAAGATTTTATGTCTTGCTTCGCTCCTTGTTATATTATTTCAAACTAACAACATTTCCATTGAAAATTTTAGCGTGCAAGTATATACACAGGAAATAATTTTTTACGTCAGAACACGATCAAATATAGAAATTCTTATGTGTGTATGTATTTCGGCCATCAGATGTTTCATTCGTGAGAACATGCGTCCGTAACTGTGTAGATGATCATTAGATTAATTTTAGTATAGAGATGATTCTAGTTGTTCTTTTGACTGCTTCTAACAATAGAAGTGAATGAAATATTATTTATCTATATGTTAGCATATTCTTATATTAGAAATGTAATTTTACATTATTAAATAACATAAGCTTAACTACTCTTGTACGTAAAAAGTTTTCAATTTGCGATCACTACTTGCGTTCCATGACTTCTTGATCCAAACTCTTGGAATTAATTTCTGTCTCTATATCGTTTCTTAAAGATAGTACCTAACGTTCTTGACTTACCGTGAATGAACTTTAGCAGCATTGAATGTTCAACAATTGAGCTATCTCTGCTGGTGCTGTGGCGGCAGCAGAAGCAATCAGGGTCGAGCGACAATGCATTCACCTCGTGCATCGACCACGCTTTACTTAGTACATTGTCTCGCGTTCTAACGATATACTTATTTCTCTATGTTACTTCGTGCTAGCCAAGCCGCATTTCCGCTATACACAACCGTCGTAATCATTTCGTAACGAAGATTACCGCAAACATACAACGCTGCCTTACCAGCTTTCGTTGCAACGTGAAAATAATTCCGACGTCTAAAATATCAACCATGAAATCTTAACGATTCTTCGAAATATTTTACCACAGAAACGATTGAGAATAGCTGAAAAGTATGAGAAAGAATTTGTCATGATAAAAGTAATGTGTTAATTAGACAGTCGCGTAAAGTTGATATTCGGAATCAGTGAGAACACGACTATCAATCTCTATGATAGGAACATCGCACCCACGTGTCTGGCATACGAAGAAAGAGACCGAACTAACGTAGTTCAATTACAAGGAACGCATTCACAGCTGGTTGTAGACACGAGCCTAAGTGTACCGGGCTTAACCGTAATTGTTTAATGGGCTAATGAAATGATATACCCGCCGAATCTAAGCGCGCACAAAAAGCCAATTGTGCTCTACCGACATTCCACGATTATTCTGACTTCATACCACACACTCTCTATGAATACTTTATATAGTTCGGTGCTGTTTCAACTGACGAACTAGGTTGCGTGTAACTATTTCAACGTTAAATAATTTTTATGCAAAATTTTACGTCCAATGTACGAAGAATCATACACTGTTTTATATTTTGGTAGTTTGAAGTAATTTTACGAAACGGTATTACTCTTTCAAATTAAAATATTCCTTGATTGAAGTATAAAGCTGTAAGAATATCGCTATAGAGCTACGGTAATTTTCATTCATCCGTTCGAATGACATAGGAAAGTCGTTTCATTTTCAATAAGAAATTTGTGCAAAGAAAACTATTTTACTACCATCGAATTTATCAGAATCTAATATAGTTAGACGATTTTATAATCTTTCTTTTCGTTCCAGTTATTAAAAATTATTCTTAGATGTTCGTAAAACGAAGTTTTCGCAACTTATAATTAGTCGCGCGAAAGATGGAAAATGAAAATCTGGCAACGTGGTGAAGGAATTCTGGATGAAGTACAATCCATTTCGCTTACAGGCGAAAGATGCGTCCTGCTGCGAGGGTTTAACGGTGACTGCCTACCTCTCCTTCATTCATGTTGCTTTTCATTCTACGTAGGAATCTCAGAATGACCCGACTACTACCGTAACTACAGTCGGAAGTTACGATGGTATTGACTTTAATGTTACGAGAACGTGATTTGTAACAAGTTGAAGTGCGTGCGAGAGAGAAGCTCTCGTTACATTCCGGTTTATGTGTGAAGAAAGACCACTTGCATACCATTTTGTCCGTGAAAACGTTTCTTTCAACGTAAACTTCCAAACTACAGTGTACGAAACACGTTTATCTTTGAATTTTTGAATTAAATGACTTCAGAGTCATTAATGTTGCTTGTGCTCGGTCGAAAAAAAAAAATTCATTCATGCGCGTATTTCTTCATCTCCATTCGTAATCGAAAATTGTCACAAAAACGACAATCCTTCGCTCAGGAACTCGTTACAAATGAAATAACAGATTTTTTTTTAATTGAATCCGGTTCGCAATTCCGAGTATAACTTGCCGACGTTTTCTTCAGATATTTTTCTGTTCCCGTCGTCGTTCTGTTAAAGGATGCGTTATCCGGTTTTGCATAAAAGACAACAAAATACGATTTTCCTGTCCGATGAGAAATTTTCTTTTATGTTCAACGATATAGTCATTTGACGGATATATAGCTATTTAACGATGGACTTTCGCGTATAATTGATATAATAGCGTCTAGAAATTTAATTTAAGTTCCGCGCTTCAAGGAGGAAGCTATTGACACGTTCGTTTTATCGATTTCCTTATCAGAGTATCACTACGAAATTATCGTGACATTATCAATTCTAAAAAAGACTGAAGAGATTCTTGGCAAATACCATCGCAACATGTTGCAATCTCGCATCGATGCAGATCATCTTTCCTTTTTCCTTTTTCCCCTTCACCCGGTTGCTTTTACTTATGTCGTCGTTCGATATTCAATCTTGCGTGAAAGATTTTGCGGTTTTCAATGTTCGCCCGCTGTCTGATTGCATCTGGCTTTTCTGTTCTGCCTCTCGGGACGTGAGAAAATGATATAGAAGCCTCTTCCGAAACGCACGTTCACCGTGAAAAGGAACGTCGCGTCGCTCGAAATCGAGTCTTGTTGCTCGTACGGAGCAAGTTCAAAGACCTACTGCGCACGCTGCTCGCATTCATCGGCCACATGAAGGCGAAGATTTTGAAACGGCCCCTCGTCAAATCGAGGATCTACCTTTTTTACGATCGAGCATTGAAGTTCAACGACATTGCGCTTACCGACGGTATAATCCTAACGGCGATATTCAACGTCATGTCCGGCGTGAAATTTGAATCATGCGAGTCTCAAGGAGCATGGTCACACTCCGAGCAGGGTCACTAACAGGAGAAGATCTTAGTGAATTCTTAATGGATGCTGATCGTGACAGTGTAAATGACGCCATTCGACCAGTCTAAAGGAATCAATCGCCACGCGACATTTTGACAACGAGCGTCAGTTTTTCTTTCTTCTTTCTTTCGTTTCTTTCGAGTTAGAAGAAGAAAGAGCCCGTTTTACGGAGAACTGATAAATCAAAGAGTTGAGATACCGGTGTCGCCTTTGTTCTTGGTACAGGCGGTCGATTGACCGAGGCTTGCACGTACTGTTAGACCGGGAAGAAACGTTGAGAAATTCGCGATGTCGGATGATACAATAGAGCAACATTTTATAATTGCCGTATAATGTATGAAACGTAAACAAGAAACTTTCTATTGCACGCCGTGTGAGCAATATAAAGTTCACTGGACCGCGTACTGGAAACGCGCGAAAGAAAGTACTCACCCGGCATCACTTAACAGGGATTAAAAACTTAAATACAAATCGAAAGTGTTTAACTGCATTCTTTCGTTTTTTTCTTTCTTTCTTTTTCTCTCTCCGAGCTAGCCCGAAGAATGCAAAATAACTGGCACGAAAGACGATTGTTCGCTTGTTCGTAGTTTTACTGACTGTGAGATTGGAGGCAGAAGATTCCTTGGATGATTCCAAGTCTGCAGAACAACCTTCTTGAGACGAACTGGCTCGGCCAATAATACGTAGTGACTTAACACCAGCAACACTCGGTGCGCCTCGGGTGCGAAGTGAGCATAAGTGCGAGACGGTGGAGTTTAATTGAGGTTGATGAGGGGGGCGCTCGTATTGGCCCGGAATTCAATGCCGCGATGATGTTTCTTGCTTGTAGCAAGACATTGTCTTGGACAGAATGCGTCAGAAAAATCGATGAACTCGTTGAATTCTTCGACCGACTATATTTCGAGATTGTGCAATGATTCCTGCTTTTAAGATATCCTGAGATATCGGAAGACATAGATTTCATTATTCAGTGAAACACCTTACCGCAACGACTATAATTTCTAAATTTACATTTAGTTACGGAATATATTGGCTATATATACTATAAAATATAGATCAAAGATAACTTATTGCAGAAAATAATAGAAACGATTTTAGAAAAGTTATCAATTCGTACATATAAGAGTTATCAAGCAGATAACAGATCTTGCTTATCAGTGAGAATAGTCGTTCATATCTGATGACGTTAGAAAATGTCGTATCACAGTCACGTCGAATTATATTCTGCTTCTGTTACCGAAAGTGTCTTCTATGACATTCGGAGACGTTCTTTAAATACCTGCCTTTATGACTGTCCATACGCTTCTTATCAAGCGTGTTTTGTACGCGACTCGTACGATACTAGCTCTCTGAATGAAGGAGGCGTTCCAGCTGCTTCGACGATCGACTCGTCAGCATCCTGTCTCCAGTCTCTAGATACGCACACAAACTCGCGTGCGAGTACGCGTACGGAGGAGAAGAGTAGGATCCTGTAGAAAAGTCTTTCACGGATGTGCGCGAAAAGAAATCAGTGAGGCAGTGACCTCGATCGACTGTTACGTAAAGAAAAAAGAACGAAAAAACGAGTAATTGCCGCTAGATGCTTAAGCGTTAATAAGCTCTCTTATTACGGCTAGATAATAAAGAAACGCAGATACCGCTAGCTGTTCCATTACAATGTAGAAAGAAGTAGTACGCAGCAACAGGATACAGAAGCGTATCAGTTCTTATCGTCGAACTTTAATCGAATCGAGCTGATGAAAATTAAGATACAATAATAGATAAACTGCAATATAATGAGACGCGTAAATTCGTGTAATTCACACAATCCTCAAACTTCAATGTATATCATCGATCCTTGGTGTTAGAACAGTTGGAGTGTCTCAATAAATTATGATACTGTTACCGCAAAATTTGAAGAGTTTGGAATTAATTCTTCTTCAGTTTTTTGTCTACGATAAATGAAAATTCAAGTTCCACCGCGAGCCACCTTCGACTTCAGTTTAAGCAATATCACACAACGACGGTATTGTCGCTTGGTACATCGTTCAATCGAGCCAGTGTAGATTCAATGGCGACAGCTCGAGCAACCAGTTATCAAACGGCAACCTGCCGAGTAAGTTCGTAAAACCGGCGAGGCGAGGGCACCGAGAACTCGGCGTCGTAAAAATCGGCAACGACCACGCCACGAGAAACCGTCACTCGCTCTTCAAACACGGTTCCTGAAACTTTTCGAGCGGGGAACTCGGTCGTGGACAACCCCACCACATGGTTGCAGGTTGCGTGCCGCGGTTGCGGAGCAAGAACCTCCCCCTTGCCAGGAGTAACGCGTACGTTTCGCGTCCATCCTCTGCTACCTTCGACATTCCTTCCCGTCCTGCACATCCCGTCCCCTGTTCCATTCAGGCATAATAACCATGCAGTTTCCCAGCGCGTCTTCAATGGGTGAAGATTGCACGCTACGAGACCTCGGCCCGGTCCTCCGCGTCCTCTTCTTCATTCTTTCTCTCTCTCTCTCGACGCTTCTTGCCATTTTCTTTTCCTCATTTCTTCTTTCTGCTTTCTCCTGTTCTTCCTTCGTTCCTTGGTCAATCTCCGCGTCGTCCTTCTCTTTCTCCTTTCTCTCGGGATTTTGAGTTCATCATTCACCAATCCCGAAGAAACTCCAGGAGTAAACTGCATCACCCATGGAATGCAGCTTTTTCTTCTTCTGTGAAATCTTCTGGAGTCGGGATCTTGGTGGGTGTTGGAAGTTAAAGCGAAGCAATTAAGAAGCTAGCGTTTATTTATTCCTCGCTTTCGTTTCGTTTTGTTCCACGTGGATATCCGTCCTGCTGTAAAACAGAAATCCAACGAACCTTAATTATAGTAAAGTCACGATGGTAACGCATATACGAGGGAATATCATACTCTCGCATTTTTCTCACGTGTTCTTCTAGTTTCTCGTCACGCGAGTAAAGGCGACATCCGATTCCCACTAGGAANGCGATCTTTCCCTTGGTTCCTGAGATTCAGGCAAGAAACAAGAAGAGAAATGAAACGGCCAAAGGGTAGAATAGAAGAAGAAAAAGGGCCAAGAAGAAGGAGGCATTATGGCGTACGTGGCGATTCAGCCGCGATAACTTTAACGCACGTGGAATGTCGGACTCGCCGAGTGGGCAATTATAACTCCGCGTCTCGATCTCGCAGCCTTTCGATTTTGCTGGGGAGGACGAAGAGGATGTGCCAGGAAAAGGACAAAGAAGGTGAACGAACAGAAAGAGAGAGAGAAAGAAAGAGAAAGATGTTCTTACGAGAACGACAGCAGATAGGTAGTGAGTGTTCACGACGATTAATGGTTGTTCGCCGCGCGTTTCCGATAGCGAAGCTTCGACAAAAGCTGTATTTCTACCGGGTGTCTGCTGGTCTTGGACAGATAGCTAAGTCTTTCGACGGTTCGTTAAGAAACATTTACGGTTCGATGACGTGGTAAATTTTTCCAACTGCGAGAGCGCACCCAGGCTGAAATAATCTCTTAATTAAAATTAAATACCTCGGACTGCAATGGCTTCCTACTGCGTGTTATAATACGTCGTTTCAATTAATCCCGATAGATCACGAAGATCGAGTCGAGTTAATATTTAATCCTCCGTCCAATCGGAATTTCATTTGTTTGCGAACAGAACAATTACTCGTTAATTGTGCAAATAATTGTTATTAAATTAGGTAATAATATGTTGACGAAATTTTCAAGAGAGTATATAACTTTCAAGAGAATTCTGAAGTTGAGATTCATCAAATTGTGTGATGTTAAAAAGAGAGTTAATCCCATTTTTTTGCTTTTATTGTACCCTTTAATTTTAAAATATTCTTTTATTTTAAATAATGAAACATGGTTTCAAAGAATCCACTTGCAGATTTTAATCCCTCTCGCAGAGTGAAGATCATAATTTGAATAATAAGAGAAAAGTATATTGACGTTTAAAGTAACGATTATCACGTGTAGAGGAATACGTACAATTTACAAGATACGTGTAATATATCTATAAAAATCAATTAGATGTGTCAAAAGAATCAATATACTTGTCAATGTCACAATTGTATATATGGTTGATCTATATAGAAAAATATTTCTATCATGAGAATAATTTCTGAACCGAGTTTAACATAAATTATCAAATCTAAACTTGATTACGTCACGAGTATGTAAGAAATAATACACATAAAAAAAAAAATGGCAAGAAGAAAATTACTTCTATAATGATATTTCAAATCAGATTTCATATAAATTATTGACTTTCACTCTATGTAATAACGCGCGTATCAAGAAGAGAATCTATTTCTAAAATTCAATCTTCTATCCAGCGTCTATAACGCGTCTCAGACCACTTTAATTTGCTTTCGCGATTCAGCCGATCATTTGTACCCGTCTCTAACAAAAGCGCGATATAACGGTGAGTGGAGTTGATACGCCAGTATCACCGTTCGGAAAAGAGGACGCGAGCGCGCGATCAGGATCCATTAGCAGAAGGAGATAGCAAGGACGTGGAAGGAGGCACTGACCTGGTCGGTTCGGAACCTTTTGCTCATGGTCGTTCGATAAAGTCCCGCTGCAGGGAGGTCCTTACGATCGTCGAGGTTGCCATTAATGTTCTATCTGTATCGAAGAAGAGCTTCTAAATTCGTCTTAAACACTTGGAAATACGATCCTTCCAAGGATGAGCCTGACCGCGAATGGATTTAGACTCTTTCTCTCGAGAATCTTGAATTTGTTTTCTTTTTTTTTTTCACCACTTGCACGATGAGAAGGATTGTCGTTTCACGTTGTAAATTAGTTAAGGATTTTTTTTTTTTTGAGTTTTAGTTCTTCGAAAGGGGAGATTTGGTTTTATTGGATTCGTTCGAAGGATCTGTAGACAAATGTACGATTAATATAAAGATAGTCTGTTTTTTTTGAATTAGTTAGTTATGTCGAATACTAATTTATATGACTGTGGATTTTTATGAACATTCATATTTTCATAGATAGAACTAGGCATATTGTCAATAGCATTATACTATATGTTTCCACGTATTAGATTTCTCATAATTGCATAAAAATTCACAGTCTAATTGTATGTGCCGATATTCGATTATTATATGAGCTATCTAACTTTTCCTGGTCGAAGATGTTTTTTTTTAAACAAAGTAATAATTTCTTTCAAACTTTCATTAGTTTCTACTCTTCTAGAAACTGTAGTATATATTATAGGGATAATACTATTAGATTATTGACAAATCCTAAATGTTTCTCCCTTCCACTACTACTTAATTTCCATATTTGTTTCATTTATTTAATATCAATCAATGGAAATGCTGGACACTTTCGTTTATCTTTTCGTTTGATATTTTTACAAGTTTGATTAATTTGGTATGTCGATGTTCGTTTTGGGATTTCGTTGCTAACAGCGAGCAACGCGGTATATATTTTTTCGATTATTACGCGAAAATGAGAGGACGAAAAGATCGAGTAAAGAGCATCGGCAAATATAAAGCGCGTACGAGCTTTCTTGCGGATAATAACTTAAAATTTGAATAAAATATTGCAGCCGAGAGAAGCTGTCGGACAGGCTGCGCTCCGTATACTTAACAGCAAAGATTTATCACCGGTGCGCTGTCTTAAATTTTACGGCCAGTACACGGAATATCAACGTTCGGGCAATTATTTACCTGTCGCGATATTATTTTTATCGATTATTAAATTATTAAGCATATGAATATCACGCAGCAATCGTACGAGAATACAAACGAACAAATGGAAGATGTGGACGCAAATTTTCGGCAATTTTTTTCTCACCGCCGTAAATAATGAGATGATAAATTGAAATCTGATGAGTAGAATTTCGTTGATTTTCTGATTTTGATATTTAGTGGTGCGCGTAGAGATAGAGGTATATAAAATATCAAAGGTAGATTCATTATTGTCATACGTAATACTATTTTTCTATAAAAAAAAAAAATTCGTAGTCTAGTAATGACAGATGATTATTATGAAGTAAAACCTGAAATCACATAGAAAATACGAAATAATTACTGCAAACATTTAGCAAATTATTTTTTTACAATGTAAAAATATATCAGCTTATTAAATTATTACTTCTGTTGTTATCTAAATATCTTGCAATTTCTATCTATATTTTTTGATAATCAGATCTCGATAAAATCACAATGTAATGTCAAAATGTTTTCTACAACACGTGTGTATAATATATTCAATATGTGTGTATAATATATTCAAAAAATGTTTCCAAAATATTTTCGTGGACAACTATATCTTACTAGGATCGTAGATAACAGAAGGAATGCGACGTTGCATACGTGGTTCCACAGTTTCCACAATCGAGAGAAACAATATAGGTGGCAGAGCACAGAGAAAGTGCAATAAATTATTTCGCTAATTCGAGGGGGATGGTCGCGCTCGTCCCGATGGGTGGGATGAAATTTAATATAACCAAAGTTTGTGGGCAGATAAATGAATGGTTAATATAAATGTTAATGCCGTGTGTAGACACCTGAGAGAATGGGCCATTGATCGATGTAGAACAATCACGGGCCAACCGTGTGTGTTTCTAACAAGATAGAATTTTAACGGGGACTCTTCGTCTGTGTAGCTTTCAATGAAATTGCGATCGAGAAGATATAATCAATTTTCGCCAACACCTGCGATACCAGGAAAACGTGAGAATAGAAAACCTTGATGTCGGAGATTCTACAAATGGGATAACGATATCTTTGAACTTTATGTCGCGCGTTATCTGCTAGAGATGCGTTTCGTTTGCTCGTGTTTCTCTGAGTCACTGGTCGGGGTTATTGGAAAATTGTGACTCTTTCCTTTGAATCTCATTCAATTGACATTAATTAATTTGTCTTCGTGTTTCACAGAGAGATACTATTGTATAAAGTACACGAGTTAACAGTACAGTCAAATGTCATCGATTCAAGATTATCTCGTAGATATATGTTATTAATATGTATTTGTTACAAGTAGAATCTTGGCGATAAAGAAATAATTATTTTTCGAGTCGTTCATGCCGAATTCCTTTTATGTTAATCGTATTCAGTCGTGTGTATTACGTATTTATGAGAAATATATAAAAACAACCAAAATAAAGTATCTTACGTCATATCCATAAAAACGTACAAAAAAATTGTAATTATGAAAAAGACAAAGTGCCAAATTTCCAGTATTGTACAAACCATAAAGAGGAGCAACCCGTGTAGCTCCTCTAACTCAGCGTGCCCTCGCCCCTGCTTCTATCCGACTCGGTTTTCACGCGTTAATAAAATCCTCGTATCGCCCTGAATATACACACAATAGCAGTACCTCGCTCGATGATCTCTCGTCTCGTGGCGAGAGCCAAGGTAAACCCGAAACGAGCTTGCTAACAAGCAATTAAATTAGACCACAGGTATACGCGATTATTTCAACTCTTTTCTTTTTGCTTTCTGTTCCAGGTAAGTTCACGCGTCCGGCAGGATCGAGTTCCAGGACTGACCTCAAGGAAGAACGGTAATGCACCAGGCCCCCGGTAGATAAGCATCGTGCTGTTCGTTAGCAGGGCCCGAAAACCTGGCCCTGGCTCAAAAACAAAACGGGCCCCGGTGGTCGCCGCGTTTCGTGGAACCACTCGTTCGAATGTGCGCGTACAATGCACGAGAACGGGAACGCAGTGGAGTGCACGAGGCAACGTGGAGAGTGTGGTTCGTTTGCCTGTGTAATGGGGGAAGGGGGACTTAGATCGGTAGGGTAGATTAACAAGGGGATACACGTGTCAGGCTCAGATTGACGCGATTTCATTTTAACGAATTATCTCGACCCTATCGGCCAGGACTAGCCGAGGACGCGGAAGGGGTGTCGTTTCTCTTCTCCTTAGTTGGAGTTATAGTTGATGGCGTTTCTTCGTTTCACAAGCAGGTATTCCGGATTTTTGAAGAGCTGGCGGGAGATCCGGAGTGGTGATAATTTGTAAAGTGTTTTGTTTCGGGGAACGAGACTACTGTATTCTTTTCTTTTCTTTTTTTTGGGGGGGGGGGTGCCAAAGTGATTCTACAGATATCAGTAAGTTGAAAATACGGTTCGTATGAAGTTTTGATATCGAGTGAATTTATATTTCACTGCTTTGTACAAACTATGTCTCGAGTTAAAAATCTGCAGATCACGTACGATGAATTTTAAGTTATCGAAAATCTTTTGAATATATATACATTTCTATTCTTTCTATTTATCAAGATTTCGATGAATTTTTTTCAGTTGTTTTTTTTTGTAATGAATTATTTCATCCAAAATATGATGATATATTTCGTCAAACATTAAAGTAACTCACTTCGCGTTGCTCCATAAACAAAAATCAAGTAGAATGAAATCAGACGTTCAGAATTCAATCAAATTAATATTCATTTTCTCGAGGATAAAGCCTCGTATGAGGCAAATTACACATTTTCAATTTATTTTATCACAGAGAATCATTCTTTCTCCGGTCGCACCAATAGTTACAAAATATTCTATACCTTTACCAACGAAATAATCGAAATTTGTTCTTCAGAATGTGGGGTAACATAAAAATAAAATTGTCACAAACGAGAGTAAAATACATACGCATACGTACTTCTCAATTTCGATCTCCATTGCAAACTACGCGGTCGAGCATCGACTCGTTGATATCGCGGACAGGTAGAATTCACGATCGGTAGACTTTAAAGGTGAACTTTACAATGCTATCTAAATCAACGTAACGACCGATTCTACACGCACCGTCTCGAATCGGCGGCTCGCGCGGTTAACATTCGCTAAAATCAACGTCTCCGCGGAACCGTGCCATTCTGCTAAATCAATTTGCATGCGCGTTTATAGAGTGAGTCCGCGTTAAAATAAGCCGCGGCCAGCGTTTATGTAAATGGAGGACAGGCGCGACATGCGTCTGCACTTAATTTATTTTTCTCCCGGCGATTTCGTTTGCGCGTTGCGGCTCGCGTTTAAGCGAGCACCGAGCTCGGAGCGAGTAATTCGCCTCCGGTTACACGCGGAAGAGCAGCTTGAAAAATGAGTTTGCTGCGATTTTATTTTGCCGCGTTCGTGATCTCGCTCGAACGATCCTTGCAAATTCGAAGATTGATCGATACGTTTGACAAGGTTGTTGCTATTAATGCAGCATAGGAAGTTTATGCGAGGATACGGTCTCTTTTATCGTCTACTCTTGCAGAAAATTGATCCGAGTGCTTAGCATTATAATTTACCTGTTTAGGTCAGTTTAGATTTGATTCAATAGTATATTTCTTTTTCTCTTATTGAATAGTTTCTCTTCTAAAATTAACTCGAATTTAAAATGAACGAGGAAATGCATAAAATTCTTATATTTTCATTTAATTAAATTAATAATCAAATTCTTATATTTTTATTTGATTAAATTAACATATAATTTATTCTCTAAAAATTTTGGAGCAATATTTTCGCCATCGTTCCGTATAAAACTTTTCAATTTCTATCCCCGAAAAAAGAAACCTCGGTCGCAGCGCAATTAACGAATCGACAGAAATCGGCTGTAAAAAAAAAAACCTCTGATTTCTCAAGACGTCACTCGAGTACACGTAGAACGAAATAGAAATCGGTTTGTTCGCGTGACACTGTCCGGCGGGCACGAGTTACGTTGTCGACTCGCGGAGGCGTTGACAGAAAGAGGTTTTAAAGCGTGGAACACGGTCAAAAAGTCGAATCCGTGCGTCCTGGACAAAAGAGAACGGCGGTTGCGGCGTGGAAAAAGAGAGTAAAAAAGAGAGAGAGAGAGAGAGAGAGAGTTCTGCGGCTCTCAGCGTGTGGCGTTGTATCCTCAGGTTGTAAAACAACTTGTAAAACGTGCGGCCGAGATGCGTTCTGTCAGCTCCGGTTCCGAGCCGAGCCTATCTACGAAGCAAATCTATGGAGGACCGGATGGAAAAATACGACGAACTTCACCGCTAATTCGAATTATGACGTAGAACTCTGCGTTCTACGAGAGATCTACATAAATTAATAAATTTATTTTTCCTTTCTATCGTGTTTTATCTCTGTAGTTATTCGAGCTCGTGGCTGTCCTCAAGGGGATGAAATTGAAAATTTATCCAGAATGGTCGAATATTGTATCATATTGATCACTTGCTCGCTGCATAATATCACGTGCATATAATACGTTGCGCAAAGCTCGAGGACTTGTACAAAAAATACACTTTCTAAAATTGTCTGAATTTCCTAGAAGTTAAAAGTCCGCCGCACAAGACCAGTCGTCGACGAATCGCGTGGAGATTTTTTTGAGCCTCGTTTGCCGCAACGTTTCATTACAGTTTAATCGTCGCGGGACGTTAGAATAATTAAGCGATCAAGGAGGTTTATATAATCGCGCCGCCATGCTCGGAATTTATAATCGATCGCGCGGCGCCAACCGTTCAATACTGGAAATACTGGATATTCCGGAATAAGAGCACTCTCACTTTGCATGTCGACACTCCTTCCGCGGCTACGCGAGCGGCTAGTTCGTTCGTTGATAAAACCTTCGCCGCTTATCGAGCCTTAGAAGCATCGCGATGGTCTACAGCCAACCTGACTTTTAAGAAACAGGCCCGATCCTGTTATCGAGAAATTTACATATCGTTCTACCTTGGGATAATTGTCATAACACTAAAGCTTTCTTTCANGATAATTGTCATAACACTAAAGCTTTCTTTCAGTTTTTAAGCTTTCTCCGTGTCTCTTTCTCTCACACGGAGAGAAACAAGATTGAGAGATGTTTTGCAGACGCTTGAAATTGAAAACGGAAAATCCATGGGATGAAAATTGACCGAGTTGTGGGAATAAAATTATAAAAACGAAGCTTTAGATCATTCTATATGGAGATACGTGTCCATTGTTCTCTTGCACTTTAATTTAGTAAATAATAACATTTCTTAATGAGGATTTACGAGTTACGTATGTCTATGTTTTAAAATGACATTTGTAAGATTGCACGCGTTTTCGTTATTAAACTTGATGTTAAAGAGAATTTATCGCCATCTAAGATTTACGATTTGCAAAATTTTATTGGTAAATTGTGCAGGAGATACATGGAATAAAATACGTGGAAGGATATATAAATCTTTTTGCACACAGTCTAGGTCTATGGTTCTCCCATATATCTTTAATTATGTATTTACAAAATTTACATTTTAATTAAATTAAGCTAACATTGTACAGTTAAATTCAACTAAAATTGTAAATTTTGATTTGACCATTTTTAACCATCTATTGTTCCATTAACATTTATCATATATATATTTATTCATATACATATGATAAATATTATGTAACACATGTACATTCATATAGGATTCAGCTGATGCTAACAAATGTCTAAATCGTACAAGAGAAGTCTGAAATGGCAAGTACGCATCATCTACTGTTTGACGACACGTCTAAATCACTGCCGACTGACATAATTCGCGTGAATGCGTTTCACGAAGAGACTGACCGTAATATTCGAGGGCAACGAGTGCGTTAGAAACGCCTCATAGGTCACTCGAGAAATTACGATGTGGTTGAACGGTACACGGGTATTTGCAAGGAAGAGTCGCCTCAATTATCAAGCTCGTTTGTAGCAACATTGTTTACAACGTCCCAGCTGCTACGAAGTATTTCTCCCCAAGAGTTTATACCTCCAACGTGTTTTACAACCCGTCCTCGACGCGTGGACCGGTAAATGAAAGCACGCGCCTACATTTCTCCACAGCGAATAATTCCTTATTAATTGCAATTTTGCACGCGGGAAATTCCTCCCACCGAAGCGAACGTTGTGCCCTTAATTCCCAGGCTAATGTTTCATTGAACCATGGTATCGCGCAAACATGTGTTGGTTGACGTTTTCCCCGTTGGCGTTCGTCCTGGAAATATTCGCGTCAACCAGTGTATGTATTTCAACCATAATGTCCTCCTCGTGTGTAACGTATTACATATATCAGAGAAGGGAGAATAACGATCGGCGCGAGCCATAAAAGTCGCGGTCCGGTTCCATTTCGTTGTCTCGTAGAAAGGATTCGCCAGGCCTATTGTCCCATATCTGTGAACCGTATCGAGGGAAAAAAGCGCGTCTGCCGAACGGACTAGGTTCTCAGGATCCCTGAGGAACCTTCTGGCCGGAGCTCGGCCCCGAAGAAGAGAGGTCCCAATGGTCGGACTGTACGTCTACGAGGAAACGTGAAACGCCGCGCGCACCACCGTACCCTGTCCTCGGAATTCTCTCCTTCGCCGACCTCTCTCCTCTCTCCTCGTCGCTCTCTATCTTTCCCTACGTTGAATTCTTTTGTCTCCCGCCGCGGAACCCCAGTCGAGATCCTATCTGACGTAAATAATTATCCTGGAGAACCGGCAGATGCCGCGGCCTCGCGTTCGAACCGCGCACGAAAGGACCAGAAGGGGGCTGCGCGAGACGTAAACCCCCTCGGCTGGATTTTTATTTTAATCGTCGATCTATGGCCATCCGCGACGATTCCGCGCTTCGAAATATTCCGAGTACTTCGAAGATCGTAGATACTTGTAACATTTCTGTTGCTGGGTATAATATTGCTTGAAATTTGTAAGAACGTTTCGATTTTACGATTAACAACTTTGGTTGATTTTCATTGTTTCTGCAACAAGAAGTTGAAGCTCTAAACATTACTCTATTGTGTTATGAATTTGTTAATGTAATATTTGTAATGTTTGAAAATTTCAAAATGTCAGCAAAAGGATAATATTATAACTGAAAATGATTTTATGTATAATAGTAAATTGCCGAGATGCCTCGAATCTGTCTCAATCAGATCTGTTGAACTACGTTTGTCTTTACCGATGGTTACGTTACAGATCATTTTGAAATTTACTCAGTCCTAAGCAGATCGTAAGAAAATACCTTAAAGTGAAATATTTCAATTAATGGTAAATAGCATGAATATTTTTATTGTCTGATCAAATTTTCCAATTTCTAATTATTGTAATTTCTTTTCCAAGCAATATATGTGTACCGATATCCAAACCGATTTTCGAAGATCGATAATTATAAGAATGGTAAATGCGAAGAGGCCTGGTCTCGTTTGATATTTGTTCGAAAGCGTAACCCCTCATCCGGCTCGCGGACGCGCGTTTTTCATTTCGATGAACGACCGTGATCGGGTATGTGGAAGATCGATCGAGAAGTGGCAATTTCCAGAAGTAACGTTTGAACCTGTGCAATCTCACGAGTGGAATCAGGTGATTGCTGGTTATTGTTGGAAACGTGATTCCCTTTTTCAGCGTGAACTCGATAAGAAACACTTTTATGGCTCAAGCGTAATTGACCCGCGCTGATTTCGTTCTTAAGGATCGTGGCTCGTGAGAAGCGATCTGCTTTTGGAACGTACTATACTTGAGGCTTGTTTCAGATCAACCAGTGAGACGAGTCTGATCGTGACAGTAAAAGGGTTCGCCTCTTGAAGATTATTAAAAGATATAAACACGAGATCGTACTTTTTGATCTATTGCAAATTCTCGGGATTTATAGTTTTGTGATTTTAATCGGTTTTTTTTTCGAAAATTATTTCCGCAGAATTTTGTGAACTTTATAAAATCAATATCGTTCTCCTCTCTGTTGAATTTCACAGATCCAAAGTTATCAGTTTACAAATAATATCAAACGATTATGAAGTAGTTTTTTCTTAGAAATTTCAACTATAATTTTTATGAGATTGGTACGTGTAACGTGTTGGACTAGAAAGATCAAATAATAAAAGTATCGGGATTCTGTTCAATTATTTGTATTCATCCAATTTTCTTATATAAATTTAGATTCAATAAAACAGTATGAAGCTTATATAAATATGTAAAATATAAAGCATTTAGACAATTTTAATAGAATTTCAATAAAGAAAAGAAAAATTAGCACAAAAGTTCAGAATACAATAATCTTTCACCGTAATTGCAACAAACCGGTTCCGTGATAATTCATACAAATTAGAAATAATAAAACCAATGACTCATTGGGAAAGTTTTAACAATTTAACAACCATGTAAACGTAAAGAAGAAACCAGGTGTAATTAAAAAGCATTAAGTGAAAAATACGGAATTTCATGTGCACCGATTCATTTCAATCGACAACTCGAGATCCCAACGAGAATTTGAAATTTGCGAAATGACGTGTCCCTTCGTGAAATGAACAATGTGATCCCGTGCAGAGCCGTGCCTCGGAGGTTTAGTTGTCCTCGATCGGCCAAACAAATTACACGTTTAAACGACGTGCCCTGTCGCGCGCGTTCGTGGCAGCCCGGGTCTAATGTCACCCTGGAGGAGCAATTTTCAGGCGTTTCACTCACACGACACACGTTCCACGCCTCTGGCCCTATTGTCTATCCGTATGCGACCAACGCGCAATTTATCCTCGAGGACACTGTCACGATCAGAGGAAAGGAAATCCAGCCTGTCCTTTTTCGTAGCGCTATCAATTGAATTGCACGACTCTACCGAACACCGACGAGGGAAATTCCGTGGTGAACGAAGATGAACGACGTGCAACATCTACCGGTGAGTGTCTATTTCTTATTTTATTTTTCCTTTTTTTTTTCTTTAAATTCAACTTCGCGTAGAAAACTATTTTCTCATTTTCTTACCCTTTTCTCGTTTACCTTTGCGCGCGAAATTATTATTTTAGAAAATTTGTCTATTTCTTATTTTATTTTTCCTTTTTTTTTTCTTTAAATTCAACTTCGCGTAGAAAACTATTTTCTCATTTTCTTACCCTTTTCTCGTTTACCTTTGCGCGCGAAATTATTATTTTAGAAAATTACAGTATACGCGACAGAGAAGAGAAGTTTACATTGAATTTTCTGATCCGTGAGAAGTCAATTCAAAAAATTGTAATATATTTGTACACGATGGAAAAAGAAATTTGTTTTTCTACTTTCTAAGAAGCAACTATGTCACGCAGTTTGGTAGTCAGGTTTCAGAGACTCTATTGATTATTGTGAAGTCAATTCAAAAAATTGTAATATATTTGTACACGATGGAAAAAGAAATTTGTTTTTCTACTTTCTAAGAAGCAACTATGTCACGCAGTTTGGTAGTCAGGTTTCAGAGACTCTATTGATTATTGAGAGTATCAACAAGTTAAACACGAATATTAAACACGTTCGCCTCGTGAGCGATAAAAGACGATAATTGATAAGGGAAATAAAAATGCCGCCGTGATAAATAGTACTATGATACTACGTACTATGATAGATAGAACGTTTTTAAATCGAATATCAGTTTCGAACATAAAGGGGATTTTACAGCTACTCCGAGAAACGAGAGTTGTGATGTAACTGCCGCCGTGATAAATAGTACTATGATACTACGTACTATGATAGATAGAACGTTTTTAAATCGAATATCAGTTTCGAACATAAAGGGGATTTTACAGCTACTCCGAGAAACGAGAGTTGTGATGTAACATTGTTAGATATTATGATGCTAGAAGACAACGATAATAAAATTGTTACGAGATCAATAATTATTAGCAATCTTGTGATTGCATGATATCTTTGTGAATCGTAAACACTCCTTTCACTCGTTAAAGAGA
>NIPQ01091015.1:12409-37950 GCA_002806875.1 Lepidotrigona ventralis hoosana | reverse complement strand
TTTTAAAAAAAAAAAAAAAAAAAAAAAAAAAAAAAAAAAAAAGCAAAACAGAAAGGAAGGAAAACGAATGAAAACCGTAATTGATCGATTTGTTTCATGGCGCGAGGGCTTTCGGATCGGATGAAAATGTCAGAAATAAACGGTCCGGCTCTCCGTTCGACGTGAAATTTATCGCGCGCGATCACGCGCCGTGCGCTGAAAATTTAGATAAGATTGGAAACTGCGTGATTTTAATTATCGCTGCTGAAAGCGGCTTTCATAGGCCCACCTAACCAAATGGAAGAATGTGCCTCGGCCATTGGCTCGGTCATTCCGAATTTTCAAATGTACAGGACGGTTCATAACTGTTGGTAGAAATACGGGTACAGGATGATTCTACGAGGGAAAGAATAAAATTATTTCGTCTAACTATTCGTTTCGTAAATAAATCGATATTAATCGATACTGTCAATATTCTGTAAATATTTCCAACATTAAAGAGATGCATTGAAATTTTATTACTTTAAAAAAATGTTCCCCATAATTATACTTTATTACTCTATTTATGAACAATAAGCGACGTGCTTTGCTCCATTATTATGTCAAACGCAGAAATCTTTTCTCTCAGTTGGACAATGTTTATAATTTCATTTTAGCATGTATACAGTTGATTTGTTATGTCTCCACAAGTAAAAATGCCAGATAAAAACTTTAGAGTCGATTCTCTCGGAAACGAAGCGGACGAAAAAAATTTCGTTCTTCTTTCTCGACTTATCTTTTCTCGTACAATTACCCTATATCTGATTATACCACCAGTTACGAACAACCCTGTATAATGGAACGAAAACGCGCGACGAATATTTAGCGAACGAGTCCTTTGTCGCATGAAACGATTGTGGACTGTAATTGTTTAGTTGATTGGCGAGTAAAATAAAGAAAATGAAAATAATCGTTACAAATTTCTACTGGCGAGCGAGGTATAATGGAAGCATTTATGTCGGCAATTGTAAGAAATAATTGAAGCTTAATTGAGTTTCTGGAGGATTTCTATTGAACGCGAACTTTCACGCGACGAGAATTAATGAAATGCGTAGACCGCCCTGTATAACTGATGGAATCCAAGTTGCAAATGTTGAAAAATGAAATTTCATTGTTAAATCCAACATTTCTTGATATCGAGCTTATCATCCCATAATTAAAATCCTAGTACAATAGCACTTTCCGTGAAAATCTTGATATCCCACAATGTGACAGATGCTGCTATTGTGACAGAGCTGCTTCATGCACTGAATCCTTAAAAATCTCCATGAAAGAATAAAGCAGAAAGCGAAGGACGAAACTGTCCCGAGCGAGAAGTTCGTTTCTGAGAAAATCAAGAGGAAATCCAAGTCGTATCAACTGAAGAGTTACGTGCATATTTTCATGAAAAAGGATGCCTTATATAAAATGGCTTTTATAAAAATCTCTTTTAATAGATATTTCCCATCGTCTCGCTGTTCGGAGCTTTTGTCAACAAAAAGGCTGATACTCGTAGGTAATTTGCATAGAAAAAGACATCCACCCGGCAAACACTCCATTTTATGTTAGTTATGTTAAACAGCATTAACTCGGCGAACAAGAGTTGTTTGCAATTCAGTGAAGAAGGGGAGGGGGAAAAAAGAGCACGTGGACAAAAAGCTAACTGGATTCTGCAATTCTGATCGTGGTCTTTCGCGGTCAGGAATTGAAGCTTCGTTTGCTTAGTGCGCGTTTGCAGGTGCACCGCTCGTTGGAAATATCAGAATGAAATGGTAAATAGAAGTGTTCGTCCGTTAGGAAAACACCGAGACCCGACAACGGAAGAAAAAGAGAGAGAGAAAGAGAGAGAGAGAGATAGACAATCGGCGCTCAGTAATTGCTATTAACAAACGTGAATCCTGTGACTGAATTTGTTTCAACGATTATCGAATTTAAAAATAAAAAAGTAGAATTCGCTATCGTGGTTCACGATACCAGGTTACTAGAAATAATCTAATTAAGAAAAATTTCAAAATACATTTTGTTCCATTGGACAATTAGTTTTCTTACGTAGAAAAGATTCTGTTCTTTCTTTGATTTTTTATTCTGTGTATTCGGGAACAAAGTGAATATTTGACGTTGTACTTTCTTTCCATTTTGTCTCAGAACGTGATTATTGTGAAGTGAAGGTTCGTAGACTTGTATGATTCTCCTTTAAAATATATATATATATATATATATATATATATATATATATATATATATATATATATATATATATAGTCTACAAAACTATATATATAATCTTTTAAAACTATATATATAGTCTACAAAATAATTAAAGACATTTTAAAGGAGAATCATACAGGTCTACGAACCATGTCTCAATGATTGTCTGATTTAAAAACCCAATTCTCCTTTGAAGCCACTCTGTTACTTTTCCCTACGTACGATAGATACGCAACTAGGAATCGAACGATTCTTTTTTAACAATTTCCACAATTGCGCTGCAACACGAAGAGAATGTCAATATATACGCATATATTTATTGCGTTATACTAAAACCAGAGTATATACTATATGAAATTTTCCTAAAAACTAAATGTCAACGCTGTATAAATTTAATATAGCTTGAAGTGAATTTTACGTCGGGCTATCTTGAAGAAACTTATACAATATTTTAATAAAGGAACTAATTACTTACACAATATTTTAATTAAAAACTTGCATTGGAAGGATTCCTTTATGTAACGATCGATTGCTGAATTAATCAATAAATACTTGAAGCAGTATCTAGAAGCAGTCTCTTTACCAATCTATCAGCCACACAAAAGTTGAAGACTATTTTTACCAAAGTTTCGAAGAATCTTGCTCGCATTGTGGTCTGCGAATGAATTCGGTTTCAGAACGCGATATATATATTCTTTCGTGCATCGAATAAACTAGTAGAAGGGAAAAAACGTAGAAAAGAAAAGAAAAAAAAAGGAGAAGAAGAAGAGGAAAGAAGCCAGGAGAAAGCAAACGAAGATTGAGAACATCGCAATCCTCAAAAGCAGTCGCCAGAAACTTTCAACATACGCCATGTAGGTACCTGCCTACATTTCCCAGAATTCCTTTCAGTTCGAAATGAAAGGAGGAAATGCTCCTCCAACTTCGCAGCTTTTGGCTTTTGTACGCGAAGAATTTTCATTTATTTTCCTGTACTTGCCGCGGCGAACGTCGCCAGACACCGACGTCGATGAAACTGTGTGTGAACGTTAAGTGTCGAACAATTTTTTACAAGACAAGTTAAGTATATATGTCTGTCTCTGCTGTCCTTAGGAAGTTTCAGAATTTTTTCATTTCTTCTTTCACCCTTTTTTTCCAATGAAACTTTGTGGAAATTTCGACGAATGAAATTCTGATCAACAAAGTTTCGGAACTCTAGAAAATTATGAAAGACGATCGAGCTTATATACGAAATGTGTTTTCCAAGAAAAATGCATATTTATTTTGTTCACATTTAAGATAGCTATTCTTTTTTTTTTTAAGAAAAAGTGTAATTGAAAACGAAGTGTTAACTATCCGAGTTAAAGTTATATTTGAACGATACACTTTAATTTTTTATCGTCTGAAAGTTTCAATTTTAATATTTCTCTGAAGCTAAACGACGATATACAAAAATTGACGATTTCGATAATGTCTGCATACTGCAGAGAGAGAGAGAGAGAGAGAGAGAGAGAAAAAGAAAAGGAATACAAAATGAAATATTTATCAATGCTTCTCGCGGATCACGTAAAAAATTGCAGATTCTCGTATCAATTCAGCCGCGAACATTTCATTCGTACTAATATGTACGTGATCTTGCATAAAAGAATTTCGGCGGTGGAAGAATTCAAACAAAATCGCGATCAAAGCCTGGTATTTCCATTGATTTAATGCGATCTCACACGGAGCACACATTTTCACACACAGTTTCTCTCAGCTAAAAATCTCTACACTGCCGCGCCTGTTAGTATTTATTCGCCGATAGGCAATCGAGTGACACGAAATCCGATGAAATATCGCGCAGAACGTTCACGGCGGTGCACAGTTTACATTATGTATCACTTATTGGGACCGCCGTGAACACCGGGAATGCACTTTACGAAACATTTTCAAATTACGCTTGATAACTCGTAGACAACGAAACGTGTATTCTCGCATTAATTCGCAGTTGTACATTAGAAACACCGATACAAATTGTACTCGTTGTGTTGCAAGCACTTCCATTTCATCTCATGAAATCGCGGAAGAAAATAACCGAACCTGATCTGTTACGAAACGAGTGGCAAATGTATGCGAGTATGCGNGCCGTGTTTGCCAAAAAAACCACCACCCAACCAAAAAAAAAAAAAAAACTGGGGAAAAATTATTCTTCAGGATGGGGAACTCGCATTGTTGAGGGCAACAAAAAAGAATAACCAGGCTAGGCTAAACTTTATTTTACTTACGTTAGGAAACTCGTACTTACGGAAAGGAATTTCAACTTCTATAGTGTTTCATTCTGGTCACGTGATCAACAGGAGAAGAGTAGCGAGTTTTCTATTTCGTAGTTTTTCGAGAACGAGAAGTTTCCTCGATTTCCTCCCTTACGTTTCACATAAATTATTGCTCCGAACTGTAAGTTCGGCGAGATAGTTTGCTAAAAGTCGACTGTGACACCCGAACTATGGCAGAAACATGTATCCACGAGATTAAATCAATATTAAATCTGTAATGGAATTGTTGGATACGAATATCGTAGCACAAAGTTCCACTTGTTGCAATGCAATATTAAGAAAACAAAAAAAAAAAAAAGAATTATAAACCCATTAATGGAGGTAGAAAACTGTGCAAAATTATCGTTTAATATTAACGTTAAAACCAGCAGATTAATTTCCACATGGAAAAGGATCGCTAATTCATTATTTCATACACGAGACAGAGAAAACAAAGGTGAGCAAACGTAAGCACGAGGCAACAACGTATACGAGTTAATCCGTTGGCTAGGTCGCGTCCCCTTTTCCCGGTGGCAAAAGCACACAAGGGCTTGATTTTCGTGGAAAAGATAATACGGCCAGCTAAAATATCAGTCGGATGTTTTCCGCGTTTTTCTCCGGTGGGAAAGGTAGAGGAGGGGGAGGGGTTAAAATCAGCCTGCGGAGTTTCGTCGCTATTCGCGGCAGCGACGTCTCTACCTACTTCCGCGTAGCCGGAAGCTAGCACGTAATAAGAGGTCTCATCCTGCAGAGACATCGCGAAGCAGCAAAGCTCGATTCTGCTTTAATATGAATGACGTATACAGTTCAATTCCTCGAGGCTTTAATAGGTCGAATCGTCGATAATCCGAGTGAACGTCAGCGAAAAATCAGAGGGAAGAAGCAAGCGCACGTCCGCGTAGAGACGGGAGGAAGACAATTGACGCTGTCTGATCTCGCTTACCGTGAAGAATATTTCATGGAATTTCGAAATTTCATCGGTTCGTTCATATTTTTGACGCTTCGTCAATCCAGTTTAATTTTAATTTACAATTTAATTAAACTTCCGCGTTTGAAACGAAATTTCGAATGAAAGTGGAATGCTTCTGTTCGTAGTAGTGTTGCAGTAAAAACAAAACGTGAAAAACGCAGTGAAATAGAAATTACATGGGGTAACTATATTACCCGTAAAACGAGAGTGATCAAATGTTTGCGGACGATGGTGTGGACATTCTCAGATTTGTTTCGAACTTCGCCAGGAGACACGATTTTCAATAAAGTTTCGAAAAGTTTCGCACAGCGTGAATAACGTTCGTAAAATGTGTTTTGCAAATGTCCAGATAGTTTTCGCGTGTACCGCGTACGTTGATCGTACAAGTACGGAGAGAAAGCGGGAAGAAAAATTGTATGCTTGTCTCTGAATGTGTTGGCGCGCGCGCGAGTGTATGTGTGAGCGTGCAAGGTACGTTGTAGACGCGCATGGCGGAGATAGAGGAAGATGGAATGGGTTAGACGGAGGAAGCGAGAGGAATTGTCATTCGGTGGAATTGCAATTTCTCGCTGACGCGTGCTGTGCAACCTCCGGCGCGAGGAGTAAAAGCGGACTAATGATGCACACTAGACTTAATGCTCCGTTCCTGTTCTCATTTCCCACAAAGGTGCGAGCTGCCTGCGGAATGTCAGCCTAGAAGTAGTTCCTGAGGTGGTGCAACGTGGTCAGAAGGTGATTCTCCGCTGCCATTACGATCTCGAGAAGGCTCCTCTTTACTCCCTCAAGTGGTACCGTGGCAGGCACGAGTTCTACCGCTACACGCCCAGTGAGGAGCCGGCCACAAAAGTCTTCAACATCACCGGTATTTACGTTGACGTAAGTGTCAATATGCTTTTTCTCCTTCCCCCCCCCATTTCTCTGCCCTCTATCTCTTTCCTCTTGTAGATTTTACGCGAAAACGAGACATCGCCGCGTACAACGAAGACGATTCACTATAGACGATAAAATAAAATTTCAGTTGCTCTAAGTGTTCCATCTAAGCATTCTTGTTGCTTGTTTAAAATCAATTGACCATATTCGATATTCGCAAAAGTTTCGAGATCTGTCTTGTTTTCTCTTCTTTCTCTCGTTTAATTAGTCAACTTTGCCGGATTTCTTTGGTCTCTTCCACCCAAAAATTATAGCCTGTGTTATAAAATTATAACTCGTATAATCGAGAAACGCGTTATTTCATAGCGTTGCACTCATAATAAAGTGAGAATAATTAATAAGCTATCAGGCGAAGTTATCGATTGCGCGCGTTCATGAGAACAAAATCAAATAATTCAAGGATTAATGTGTGTATTGTTTGCCAACTAAAATGCATTCTGCTTGCGAATCATTAAGTAATTAAATCGTTATACTTCTGAATTTGTATACATTCCTATTGCTGTATGATCTTAAACGTATAATGAAATGTTAATACATGTTATTATCATAACTATGAAAACGTTTCGATCGTTTCACGCGTCTTGAGTGTATAGAGATCGCGTCGAAGTTTCAATTAAACAATTCAGAGCAGTGGATTTAATGGATGGATTTTAAACTGAGACTGAAGTATCATCGAATCGAAACGTTTGTCTAATTTGAATATTTCATCTAGCTTTTGAATTTCCAGTCGAATTTTCTAACTCGAAAACTAAAAAGTTCCCCTCGACGTTTTATTCAGCTACATTTTCTCTTCGAACGGAATAGATTCCCTATATCCTTTAGCCTGTCCCGTTAAAATTTGTATATACTTTTCAGAGGGAATTACAACATCTCCGTATTTTCTTCTTTATGAAAAATGCATAGAAATCGAAGTGAAAGCGTTGGAACGTGATAAAGGAATATTTTTCGGGGAATTTAAATTCTTATTGTCCACGGAGTGCATATCGATATTCTTATTTTGATCAAAATTTATAGTAGACGATATGTTTCGTAAAGTACTTCCCTCGAGCGTGCCGGAAAAATCAACACCGGTAATGGACGATTCGTGTAGCAGTTTACAAATATGTAAAATTCGAAGAAAATCATTTTACGGCCATCGTTTTATGGTGGAAATCATTTCATGTTGATTTCACTGTTAGTTGAAAGAAAAAAAAAAATGAGAGACTTCTGTAATCAATATGAGCAGAAAAGTATTTGTTGTAATAATAANGAAACAATTAAAAGTAAAAAAAAAAAAAGACCGTCCTTTTGTCGCGTTACGACCTTTGACAAGTATCTACGTACCACTCTGTGTGTGTGTGTGTGTGTGTGTAAGAGCATGACGAACGCGCGACTCTCGGCTCTTGTGATAACGTTTTTCTGCTACTCTTCTGCAGCATCGCTATTGCTTTGTGATATCGTTACACTGCGAACCATTCGTTTGCGAGAAGGCTAGGGAATAAATTTTAATAATAAATTAAAATTTCTTCGGAAACGGGAATGATTATTTCAGTATTTGTTACAGTGCGCGTTTACGTGCATAAATATTTTGTACGCGCATAATTTTAATATTATTTCTGTATATTGAAATGTTTCGCAAGGAAATCTGTAATCGCACAATCTGTATTCTAGTCTGTACTCGATGTTAATTATGTCACAATGGAATCTTCATTTGTAATCGTCATTTGTAAATTCAGAATTATTTATTATAGTATGTAATACTCTAGCATAGTATTATATATTCTAGTATATAAATATAAATGTATTATAGTATAATGAATAGTATAGAATAATAATACGTCAGATTTGAATTATTTACACAGTATATTTTATTGAAATTATTAGTATATAAAGTCTACCAAAATGTTGTGTTCCTGTTTCAACTTCAGTCAAGGACCAATATCTAATGAATTTAGATGTGACAGATGTCTCCAGAGGTAACAAATTTGGAGCTTGTATCTAAATGCTCGATGCGTGGTGCTGCGGTTTTATCGATTATCGCGTCATCGAGGAAGATTCGTGCTATTGGGCAATTGCTGTCGTAAAATTTTTATATTCAAGAATGAAACATGCGAGAAGCGTTTAACATCGGATAAGATATTGTTAGATCTTGAAATAACAGATATAAAACCCGAGTTTACTACGGCAGTATCTGCCTCCTGCCATGACGTTCGTAAAAGCTTAGGTGAAAATTTCGAGCGTAAATCCAAAATTGGTGATACAAAGTTCCATTTATCACGGCACGAAGTCCTTCCTTCTCGCGGAATGCTTTTGCATTGGAAAGAGAAATTCTGATGCTCGATTTTTAGATCTGTTGTCAGATTAACTTGCACAGATTCTTGCAGTGTGTAAAATTATTACAGAAGAGTTTCCAAATCCTTCCTTCTCGCGGAATGCTTTTGCATTGGAAAGAGAAATTCTGATGCTCGATTTTTAGATCTGTTGTCAGATTAACTTGCACAGATTCTTGCAGTGTGTAAAATTATTACAGAAGAGTTTCCAAGTAATTCGTTTTCCACGTAAACGGTAATTAATTCAAGTGTTTCTTGCTTGAATTTAGTAATATTCAATGATTAATCTGCACTATTTAAAACCTATGTCATTTTCTCGCATTCTGTATTATATATACATTCTTTAGACACTCGTGAAAAATATTTTCTCATCTTTGCAACAACGCAACAACTGAAAAAGTTCTCAGCTTTCGTTCGTTACGCAAAGATACAATCAGTTTGTTTATCGTATTTTAATCGAATGAAACACGGTACGTATTTAATTTCAGAAAATTAAGACTGTGGTTCGATAAGTTTCAACTGAAAAAGTTCTCAGCTTTCGTTCGTTACGCAAAGATACAATCAGTTTGTTTATCGTATTTTAATCGAATGAAACACGGTACGTATTTAATTTCAGAAAATTAAGACTGTGGTTCGATAAGTTTCAATCCGACGAGATAGAAAACACGAAAACAGCCCGTGTATTAAGAAACTGACAACGTAACGACTGTTCGCCGATTAAGTAACATCATCAAAACTGTTAATTCGGCACGCGAATTGTAACGAGCAAATTGAATTTCTCATCGAGCTTGCGGCTGGTTTTAAATAATACGCCTTTGTTTGAGAATTCCGATCGTCCAGTAACAACTACCATTTCGGGGTAGAATCGTTAATACTAATTTACGTATTAATAGTCGATGAATACGTGCGTATTCGTGCAGGAATTATCGCCGAGTAAAAAATCGTTCTAATTAGATTACCACGTGTAATAATGATTCACATCGTTTATCCTACTGTCAGTTTGTCGAATAGTTATTGTTCGGAACGTTATTGTTTGAATAATATTGAAATTTGCAAAGTCAGATTAACGATCGATGCACCATTAATGTATACATACACCAGGTTTAATTGTTAATTGGAAACAATACTGTGAAACGTAACAACCTATATGTGTTTATCATCATTGATTACACTGTAATGTAATTTTAAAAATGAAATTTTCTAGAAATCACGTCTTTTCAGTTTGATTAATCAGATTATTCCTTTTAAATTTGAACCTTCTGTATCTAAACGTTCGTTCTTACGAATTATTTCCAAGTAAATGCGAATTATTCCCGTTCGACTCTATACTTGGAATTGTTTTCATACATAATTCATAGAAGTAGAAAATTAATGATTTGCCGGGGGAAAAATTTGAAAGGAAAATCGTTGAAAATCCAATATTTATGCCTGACAGGCATGATATATGGTATTGCGTAACCTGAAACGTTCAGCAGTGCCATGGAAGATCTCTTGAATTGATGTGTACACTGGGAAAGTCGGATTTCAAATGTTCTTCAATCAGATAGACCGCAAAACAGGATCCATTCCCCACTCCTTGATACGTCGCCCCTATCACGTCAAATTTCAAGTTTAAACGATTCTTGATAATTATTCTATCTATTCATCGTTTCTCGTCCGTCCTTCTATTGTCGAGTATTGAACTGCTCTATTATTCACCGAGCCGAAAATGGCATGGGTTGCGGAATAAATTTATAGTCCACGATAAAGTCTATTCATAGACAGATAAAAATTTTCGATCCGTACGAATCGCTGTATGTAATCGTTGAAAAAAAAAAAGAAAAGAGAAAAAAAATTGTCAATCTAAATAATCCAATGCTCGAATAAAAACTTGCATACAGAGAGAAGAAATCGATTTAACGTTTATAGATTCACCGATTATAAAGCGTTCATCGACGCTTCTTTCATCCGGATAGACCGCGAAAAGAAGGCAATGAACCATCCGCTGGAATCCCGTGTGAACGATAAAGAGACGCGCGAATAAATTTGCCTCGGTCGATGGTATCCGGTGCGGAAATTTAATTCGAATTATAACCGGTCCAGGTGAATCGAGTTATCGTTAATCACGGGTAGCGAGGGTTCCTAACGTCCCGATGGCGGTACGTGATAACGCGCGTCGCCGCCACCGCCGTTGATACCCATTTGCATTCACTTTGCACACACACACATACACATACGTATGGTCTGGTTGCTCTGTTTCAGGACGGGAACTCGAACAAGAGCCAGGTAACGCTGCGCGACGTCGACTTCGCCCTCTCGGGTACGTTCAGCTGCGAAGTTACAGCGGACGCGCCGACTTTCTCCACGGCCTACGTCTCCAAGAATCTCACGGTAGTGTGTAAGTACACGCTTCATGACATTACGGAGTATCGCGGCCAACTCGACGCATTCAACGTGCTCGTGTGCCTACCCACCCAGCGACCACGCTCGCTGCTCGCTACGCTCCTCTCCCTCCTCGATGCACGCGACTCGCGCGTGTGCCGCATCGTAAGTCACCGTGCTCAACCCCTACAGCTAGAGGTTGTTTCACGTACTTCGCTCGGATTTTCTTTTCGGATTCTTTCCTTTCCCTCTCTTTCTTCGCTTTCCTTTTGCTTTTATATCTGTCGAATTTTATTGGACGGAGATCTCTTCCTCACTTTCTATATCGGTACATCGCGTAACTTTAATGTCGAAGTAGAAGTGTATAGTTTTTCTTTTTTTTGAATGCTTCGAATGAAATTATTACTAAAGTTTTGTCGAACAGATTTCTTTCGCGAATAAACTTTAAGACTTTAAATTTTTTTCTTGTCACGCGTATAAATGAAAAAAAATATATACAATTTTAACTTGGAAAACAATAGAGATGCGTTTTTCTATACGCATTCGCTACACGTGTGCTTAAAAAACGCAGGATAGCNAGTCCATATCCAAATTTCTCATTAGTCGATCGTGCTCATTTATCAGACAGACAATTGAATCTCTATCTTTCGCAAGGAATCGTTTTCCAGATTTTAATACCGATCGTTTCACTAATCTCTATATTTCTATAGTGATAAAAGTACCACCGTGTCCCACAGTTTTTTTTTTTTTCTCAGTTTTCAACTTACTCGTGCGGCAGTTACGCCAACGAGAAATATAAAACAAAACCATCTAATCTGTTCCCTGTGTGCCGCTTGAATATTGGAATAGATTGTTCGGCTAGGTAGCGAAATGGCGGTATAATATCGTTCGTATTGTTCGAACGAGGCACGAACAACCGACCTGTCGACGATGAACAGAAGAGATACACCCATGGAATTATTATGTTTCAGCTCTACCCGAAGGCACGCCCATTATCGCATCGGAACGCGAACGTTACGATGCCGGAGACACTTTGAGGGCAAATTGTAGCTTACGACCGTCGAAGCCACCGGCTCATCTCTCATTCACCCTGAACAACGCGGCGGTAAGTGATACCTATAATCCACGCGTCATTATCGAATCCAGCAGTTAAGGGAAGCCCGTGAAATTAATGGTTTAAGAGCGTATCTATGCAACCTGCTACAATGTTTAATATCATCGATACCCGCATCTCGAACGTGTGTGTATTGTTTTTGATTGAGGGAGTATAGTACTCGGCTTATATATGGAAGTACATCGATTCGAAATACTATAATAGATGTAGAGAGATTGATCGAACTCCTCGTTTTATTTTTCATTTTTTATTAATCGATTTCAGTTGTTCGTGAAAGTCGACTTAATTCCATTCCGTAAATTTAATCATTTATATGCACAGAGTGCTCGAAGTGGTAAAACACATATCTAAAATTAATCCCTAATTTGTTCGAAATTCCCTCAATCTGATTGCAATTTTCTATGGAAGAAAATCTGAAATCAAAAATGACGGTGATACGTCTGATTGGAAATATTGAAACTCTACGTTTGAAATGCGTGAAAACGATTAATTCCACAGCGGAATCTACAACGTTTGTGATTCGGAGACAAGACGGAGATTGTACAAAGTTTCACGAATTTCGAAAAAAATTTGTTTTTTCTTTTTTTCGCAAAACGCTCATTTTTTCGAGCTACTAATAGATGGCACATCTTTACCTACATTACTAATGCATTATTCGAGATGTGGAAATTCCATTAACACGCATTACAACCGAGGCTACTTTATATTCAAAATTGTAGCTGTTGAAGTGTCCAGAGGAATCGATACGGGAAAACGTACGGATCGTACGTCCCGAAGCGATCTCGAAATTTCACAAAGTAAAATCTCTCCGCGCCCGTCCGCCTACCGCCTCGTCCCCTCCCCTCTTTGCCGAAGAACTTTTTCCTTAAACGCTTTTCCGTGTCATCGAAAATAATTTCCAACGCTGACGTTGGAATACAGACACTCGTCTGTATCTGTACGTGTACACGGCTAAAATAATTGCACGATATACGAATGAAACGTCGAAGTTATCGCGGCACGAAAGTTTCAAGGGGAGGAGATGGAGAGAGGGAGGGGGGCTGGTCTATAAAAGTTAAAGAGGTTAAGCAAAGAAGAGAAGAACTTTTCCCCTTGAAGGATCCTTTCCTTTCTGTGTACATTAGTCTCAGTGTCTACGTCCGCGAAAGATTTGTTACTCGTAATTTTTAGATTCCGTCTCCCGTCTGAATGATTACCCGCAGAGAGAATTCTTATCTTGTCGTTTCCAATGTATAGTAACTCGCGAAAGTATCTCGGCTCGGTTATCGGTGAAAGATACCTCGCGTGTGTCACGTGTGTTGGATAAAAATACTGAAAAATTTGGTTATATTTCGGTAAAATTTAGAATAGAATAGGAAAATTAAGTTTTGGCTTATCGTGCTTTTCAATTTACATGGTATGTCGTAACGGCTAATTTTGAGAAATTTTTCCAGCAATAATGTATTTCACATATTTTCAGCGGTTGATACAACCTGCATAAGTAATTCAAAGGAATATTTCGTATGCTACAATTTAACTGATTTAACAATTTTTAATTATCTGACATTTGATAGTCTGACTTTAAGTTTAAATCTCCACGAAATTTTTGCTTTTTCATTGGATTTTTTTCTCACTGGCTTACGTCCTCCGCCACTGTCAGAAATAAATATTTTGTCAACATTTTTTGTCGATCCCAAGACCAATAAATATTTTTCAGTTAAAGAGAAGAACACCTATATACCGACGTAGAAATATGCTCACGGCAGATATAAACTTTCGTGAAATTTCGCTCGCGTGGAAGTTAGTTAAGCCATACATCGCCACCGCTGACTGCGAGGAACATTTCATTTTCTAAATGAAGGTATTTAACCATATCGAATAATGAGATCCTACGTCGTCATCCTCGGGGATTACAAGTGATACAGAGGCGACAGGAGTATTCTAACTCTTCCGCGTTGCTAAAAGTTCGGAACACTTTTCTTTTTTTTTTCTTTCCTGCGCCTTAATTCAATTCTTTCTTCGGATTAATTGATTGCAAATTGTTTCCATCAACCAGGGAAAAGAGAGCGGAGAGAAGAACGAATCGAACTGCAGTGGAACTCGTGAAAGCGTTTGAACATTTTTAGCTTCATCTCGCGAGTGTATTACGCGTTTTAAACGTGATCGATATTACGAAATTTCATTAGCGTCGAATTCACTATAGCGAGATTACGAACAGCAATGTACATAAGCCTCGGTATTCAGAGGGGCCGCTTTTTACTCTTGTTACATATTTAAAATAAGCGAAATAATTCGAATATTAATTTTGAACGTGTGAGTTTTACATTGGTTCCTAATTTCACGAATACAATCCTGTAATCCAGGACGCTGTAGATACAGTATCAAAATGTCTCACGTAACACGTAAAATCTATACCGTAGTATAGAAGTCTTTAACGACAAGTGTTCAAATTCAGCTATCGCGAGCTGGTGTAATTAGAAACGAGATGTCTCGAGATAATCTCGCGAGCCAGGTGACAGAAGCCAGCTACGTGGACCTTCCGCCTTTATCAAATTCCATTACCAGTGGATTTTCAATGCTGCGACGAGGGGAAGTATGTTATTCCCTTGAACACGCGCCGCTGTAAAAACGGCCGTCGGGAATGTACGGTTATGAAGAAGGTCGACGCTCGCCTCTTCGCGCGCTGAGACCGAGAGAAAATTAGTAAGTAGGTGTGCGCGCACGAGTGCAAAGAAAACGTTGGCTTATAAGGAACTGCGAGAACGACCGGGCGAGAAGATTGGTTTTGCCGGTTTCTTACGGTTAATGCCGTTTCGAGGAATCCGTCCGAATTCCCAGGGAACATTTCACAGCCTGGCAAGAAATGAGTCATTTCGGGAACAACGTCTCGTACAGCGTGTTTCGGGCTGAGTACTAGGGACTAAGTACGCTCTAACATTTGCAACAACCATCTAATTTCTCGGCATGCATATTTACAGCATTGATGGAGCAGCTTGTTCATTCTGTCTCAGCCAGTCAATTTTGATTCTATATTGCTTGCTATTGCTCACGTCGAGAGAGTTTAAGTTTAAATGAAACACGTGAATACGATACATAAAATAACATTCAATAGTGAAACATACATCTCTATTTAAGCCTCGTCCTAGAGTTTGTTCCTTATAACTTATTTCGTAAGTTTTGATAGAACATAACTCTATATAATGCCGTGAGACTTGAAAATAACTTGCAGCATATATTTATATTTTCATTCTGCTTTGTATACTATAAATTTTATTTTTTTATGTTATGCACTAATTTATACTACCCATGTGTTTCTTATCGTTTGTAAGAATGAGAAGCTCGTTAATCTTCGTGCTTTAAATCTAAAGTTGAAATCAAAGATACCAATCAAATCACCACGAGTGTTCCTTCTCTTTATATATCAACGACAGTAACCGCTGCGCTCCTCGAATATTAGGCCTAAGAAGAGAGAGAAAAAAAAATCTATCGATGGCCTGGATTGTTCAATTGATAGAGCAGCGCTCGGTAAATGGAAGATCTGGCTTCGAATCCCGGACAAGAAATCCGATCGGCCTATTTTTTCTCCTTACAATGGGAGACTGCTGAATGCCAACAGAAGAACATATATGACATTAATTGCAGGCCATCGGATCATGCCTTCCATACGCTTTTTGCTTCGTGTATTACTCCTCGAATGTTGAAATTCTGAAATCGTCATGGATATTTATAAGAAACTTGAAAGTGCAACGATTCACGAAATGAAACGTGATTGCTTTAGCAAATCACGTTTAGCAAATTGTTTCTTTTTTTTTTTTTTATTCTATTCCAGCGCCTTTTTGCTTTCAGATTTGTTATCGAGACAAACGGCCTGGAAGATTTTCATTTTTCAATTTTTTAACGAAGTAAAATCTTTAAACGAGTTAGCTCTAGTGAAACTTTATTGTCTCATCTCGTAATATCAGCGTCCTAAAACATCCTCTCAAAAAGTGACGGCTCACAAGCAGCAGCCTTAGACGGTATTAACTGTCAAAGGGTAAAGTTTAAGTTAATTGCAACAGAAAGCGGATCCCAGGGGTATGTGATGAAGTACAAGATCCTCTTTGAATTGTGCACTCCCGAGGATCGCGTAGGCTCTACTTTTTAAAGAGTTCCAAAGTAGCGCATCAACCTTTGCTCAGGCGAACTCTTTGCTTATTCTGCATTATTTTGCAATATTCTGCTTATCACTGTAAACGAGGAATAAATTACATTCGATTCTCGGTCTTTAATTTATAAAACGATTTAGAAGGAAACAGTTACAAAATATCATTTAACATCATCTAGATGAAAAAAAGGATCTTCTATAATATTTTGCAAATTTCATGTAAATTTTCTGCAAAATTCTCCTCCTTTTGTAATCATCTCTTAATACTGAAAATATTTTTGCTCTTTTTATTCATTTTAATGAATTATTCTAGATTTACTTGCGCGTTTTCTGATTTATGCTTGACATATTCTACTTACTGTCTCACTTTTTGTACATGTAGATACTATTAAAAATTTCATATAATATTTAACACAATGTATCAAATAAAAAATGTTAAGATACAAAACAAAATATATTCTGGACATAAAGAACAATTTAAATGTAAAATTTGTAAATGTGGTTTAACGATATAGATTTACGTATCACCATGCATTTAGATGCTTCCCTTGCAACACTACCTTGTTCACGTCTATCTTGTTTCGTATTATTCATCGTATATATCGTAGCAATTAAACTGTACATGTAATTATATCGCAGAAAATTGTACATCTCATTTAAACGTTTGTAAAGTGAGGCACGTTGTTTACCTGCATTTTGTAAGCAAAATTACGATTAGCCGCGAGGAAGCAAGTTTTAATGACGAAACTTCCCTTTGGCTCAACGAATTAATACTTTCAGTTGTACCTTCAGTTTTCAAGATTTTACGATTGTTGATGAAGCTCGCTGCGTACAGATTATTGACAGTTAGTAACAAGAACGTTTTGATAAAAGTAAGAAAAACTAAGATACCGGGAGGAAATGAGAATCGGAAAAGCAGTGTCTAAAAGTCGCTTCCAGTTAATTGTTTACATCTTCGTTCACATTCAAACAGAGTGAAGCTTATAATATTATTAAACTTTCCTGTTGGAATAAAATTTGTCAAATGGAGAAATGATTATAGTGAACAAATTATAGTGAAAGAATCGAAGAAAGATTAAATAATATGTAAAAATTCCCGAATTTAGCTTGTAGCTTGTAAAAGTAACGTAACTCTATATGTAGCCTGTATATTCGAATAATTGTAATCTGAACTAATTGGAATAATAATTATAAAGTATCTTACCATGTCTCTTGCGATCTAAGATATTTAAAAAGAAATTAGCATTACATTCAATATAAACATGATGCTCTAATTCTATGACTTATTAATTTAATTCTATGACTTATTATTCTATTATTATTCTATTATATGACTATCTATTCTACTATTATTATTCTATTATATGGCTTTTATTATTCTATTATATGATTCATTATTCTATTATATGACTATCTAATTCTATGACTATCTATTCTACTATTATTATTCTATTATATGAAATAATTATATTCTTATATTCTATCTAATTCTATGACTATATCCTATCTAATTCTATAAATTATATTCTATGACTATATCCTATCTAATTCTATAAATTATATTCTATCTAATTCTATCTATATTCTATAATCTATATTCTATCTAATATATATTCTATCTAATTCTATGACTTATTATTCTATTATATGACTATCTAATTCTATGACTATCTATTCTACTATTATTATTCTATTATATGAAATAATTATATTCTTATATTCTATCTAATTCTATGACTTATTATTCTATTATTAAAAAAAACTATATATATATATAGAAAATATATAAAACTACAAACTATATAATGAGATCGAGCAGAGTGCTCGCGTAATATATTCGACGGGTGTAAATAGCTGGTTTCAGGGAGCGGTACACGATATTTATGGGTTAGTAAACGTTGCACGTGAACGATTGAGTGGGAAGCGCGTGAAGTGACAGCTATCGCGGGGCTAATGGCGCTCTTATCATCCTGCTCCCGTGTAAAATGACGAAATGACGCGTTCTCGTTACAACGCACGGTGAACGCGCGTTTCTAGAGAATCGTAAAACAACGTGAAGCCGGGAGGGAGTTTCAAGGAACCTCGGTCGGAGTCAAGGGAAAAAGAAAAACCGCTATATAATCTTTGTTTCGCATTTCGAGGGGTTACGAGAGGCCGTTCCGCGTATGTTTATTAGAAAACGTGAAAATACCAATAACGCAAGAAATATTGCTTCCACCTGGTCGTCAAATATTGTCGATGAACGACGCACGGGCATCCATGATTTTTATTTCCGCGTTTCATTCCCCTTTGAGCCTTCTGCTTTCTTTCGTATGAATTACATATTCATATACGGTGCTTCTGAAAGCGTATCTGCGTACTTTGATAGTTCCTCGAGTATCGCGACTGGTGAACCTTTGGAACTGAACTTTTATGTAAGAATTTTTCTCTCCATCGTATGATATTTATGGTAGGAAACACGGAGTGTTTAAAGTGGTATAGCATGTCCGTGATCCGAATACGTGTTTCACATGAAAATCGTGACTGTGCATGACAGAAAACTCTGGTTATTTGATTACTCTCGACGAGTGTATATGTATTACTTTATAAATTTGTTCTTCAATTTCGAGGTAAATAATATTTTTACATCGTCTGTCCTTAAAAAAGAGTATGTATATTTCGTTTTTCTACGTCTCTTCGTCTCTCTTTCATCACTTTTTCTTGGGCAAAAGACCAATGTAATTTATAAGAATGTCCTCCTTCTATTATGAACCAGTAAATCGCATAATAACTAAATTAATCACGTGATTAAGATGACTTTGTTATTTCAACAGTATTATTCTCTCGAATAAACCATTCTAAGCGGTTTTCATATTTCCTTCGCAACAAAAGTGTATCTCTACTTTACCTTATTTCGGTCCATCTATTTTTACAATTCTTCGCGAAACAGAAAGACAAGGGAGCTCTCTATATTTGCGATAATATCAAACATTTCTCTCTATCTTTCTTTGAGAAATTAAAATTCTGCCATCTCGAAAACATGAAATTTTTACTTATTCACTGTTCCATTTACTACGTTACTTATTTATCGATACCACATACGTAGCACATTCCCTCCCGTTCAATATTCCAATTCGTGCGCGCCTCCGATGTAATAATTTCTAGCATTGTTCATTGAGATGTGTTTCCCCAATCTTCGTGTTTCGCCGTGATACATGCTTTCCTCGATACGACACCGCGTTTAGATAGGCTGTCTTATTCCAGCATGATTTATTTCCACTATGTTATTCATAGCTGGTGCGCGTACGACATTGTTCGATATCAAAGTGCAAATCATTGGCGATTCATAACTTTTTTTTTTAAGCCCCGCGTTAAGTGGATTACACTTGACACGCTTGTTGACTAAAGCATCGACTTGCAGTTGCGAATATTTTCGACGATTTGCCGCTTGGATTTATGGCTTTATGATTTTGCATGTTGAAGCGCTCGTCGTATTTCTGCAGACAACAAAATATCACACGCGTTAAGAGACTGGACTAAAATATTTCAAAGTGAGAAATTTCTTGTATATACTATGTATTTTATTTCCCGGAGATGAGAATGAAATTTAATTTTTCGCAATCTTTAATACACGAGACTTTTATTTGCGAAAGAAGTATAAAACGTCGAATTATCGATAGTCTATTGAACTGAAACGTTGAGCTTAATACTTTGAATACTTTAAGACAAGTAGTGAACGGCTCAAAATTTGAAATTTATCATATGAGATTTGAAATCTTCGAACACTTTTTATTTTTAGCATTCACAATCAGTATTTATCGTAGATAAACGTTTCAATTTTGAAACGCATATACACAATGCACAAAGACGAATTGAGAAGTTATTAGAATTTTGCTCAACATAAGTTTCACATTAATTTAAAAATTTTTAAGGACAAGGTCAATTGAAGGTCATCTCATAAGCCATGTATGGATGTATTTTTTCATGAGGTACGTTATGGAATAGAAAAAAAAAAAAATACACGTTTCCTCCATAAAAAATTGAGAAGAACATTCTGATGATGACATTTTTAAAAAAAAGTTCTCCGAGTACGATTTTCGCACTATCACTAATAGAGAAGATGTCCTGGTTTTCGTGAAACATCCTGTACAGTCTCGACACTTGTGCATGTATATTATATCTGTTTCAAGAATATAATTCGCCTATAAAATTTAGATGCTAATTCATCTTTCAAGCTCTTCAGAGGACAGATCCTTCTATTTAATAAATTAGAAAATATTCCATTCTTTGTTGGAACTCGGATTGCGCAGCGAAGCAAACGAAAGATCTGACAAAAGTACGAAACGAAAGGATTGTATCAAGACAGTCTGCCAGCGTGTCGCGCGAAATGCAAATCGAGCGAGACAAGATGAATCCGTGAACGAGATTACGGTTGTCACGCGGTGCGGCTTCGCAGAAGTGTGAAACGAATTTGGACATTAGTAACTACCACCACCACCGTGGAGGAAGAGTGTGAGCTTTTGTAACTGAGGCGCTGGTCTCGCAATACGTTACGACGAAGTTCGCCACGAAGTGGTGTACCGTCCGTACAATTTAATTGGCTTAAAAACTCAGGTAACTTCTACCAATCAAATGCACACCCCGCGGGAAGAAAGATCGTGGTCGCAGCTGCACAAGAGGCGACCGAGAAGAGAGAGAGGAGGGGGTGGAGGTTGAAAACTTTATTGGATCGTAAGTTGCCACCTGAAGGTACCGAGCCGCTGTGGCGACCGATGTCCGCGCACTCGCCGCTTCCCAGACCTCGAACGAAGCCCCGAGTGTTTCCTTTCTTTCGCTTGTACGCAGGTGAAACTCTTTTGTCGTCCTTGGCGACCGCCCGTAAGTCGCGTCTTCTGTAGAGCACAGAATTCACAGGGCCTGAGAAGAAACGTCTTAAATTTTTCTAATAAGTCGAGCAATAAGGGATGAAACTCGCGGTCAGATTGTGCGAACGCTGTATTCTTCGTAATGGAAACACACGTGGCCTCCACCTCTTTTCTGAGAAGTTTGTTTGTTGCCAGGGAGGGTGGTTGACATTGTTATATCTTAAAAATACTTTCAAAATTAATCAATGCCAAAATTACTTAAAATTATATATAGATAATACCGCGTGTATTGCAATTTATCCTTACTTATGCCGATCTTTTCTAATAAATGAAATTACGGAAATATTTATGGTGAGTTGAATATTAATTCTGAGTAATGAATGCCAGAAGTTTATAAACAGCGGACTTGATTTGAAATTAATTTCGAGACGCGTAATATAAAGAGTATTAATGATACGCGAAACATATTCTGTAGAAGCAATTTTTATTTCTAATCGTCTGAATTGAACCACATCGTGGAAATTTATTCCCGTTGTATCAACAATTCAATGAAGTATGCAATCGTATTCGAACAATTATATTGTTATCTTACGAACTGGTACTTGAACTAGATACTTGAAAAATAATAGAAAATCATATTATCCTAAATTTTCTTTCTTTTTGTCGTGAGAAATATTAAGAAATAACGATTTTCCTTTCGCGTTATAACGCGTATTGGAATTGGAATTTTTATAATTAATTCGGCTTACTACTGTCGTGTTTCAACGAAATTTGGCATGTATCATTAGTAGCTATTTTAGTAATAATTTAATATTTCTTTTTACATTTCTAATTCTATATTTTCAAGCAACTATTGGAGTAATTAGAGTAATTAGATGACAATGGAAGAAACTAGAGTCATAGTGACAAAGGAGGCTCTCTTTTTTCAAATCAAGTGAATTTCAATTGTACATCTACTTACAAAGTGCCGTCAAAGTTCGTTCGCAGCAGCTACGTAGCACAATTTCCTTGAAAATCTATTCTAATTGAATTTCAAAGAGGACCTAACCCCGTTCATCCTTTTAGAACTTACATTCTACGTGACCGATTCGGGCTCTTGAATAGATTCCTAGACACACAAATGACGTCAAAGTGAGCAATTACATTGGGTAGGCAAAACAGTAGGTTTCGTTTTCTGGTCCCCTGAATTTACGATAGACGACTGTTTAACTGTGGCTACGTCTGCAAAGGTTGAAAGGCTATTCATCCTATCGTTTGATCCGGCTTTTTACATAAAATATTTAACTGTACAAACTGTACAACTTTTAACATCCGACCGGTGCTCGTTAGGATCGATAACGCAAAATTCAACTTCTGCTGCTAAATTTTGTAAAATTCAACTGTGGAAAGAAACGTTACCAATCATAAGAAATTTCTTTTTTTTTTTAATCTTGTAGTAGTACAAGTTAATGCAAAAAAGAAAAAAGAACGTACGTGTGTCTCTATTTATAATTTACTTATTTATAATTTCTACAAATCACAGTTTCACACTGTCGTCCATTATTTAGGTGTTAAATTGCCGTCAAAAATCAACCATGTGCAGTTAAATAGTGTCTATATAAATGTATATAATGGTAAATTGCGGCGGCGCAATGACTGAGCTGGGAAAACAACGTGTGTCGTTCATGTGTACCAGACTTAACGAAACGTAGGCAACCATCCAAGCACGATAATGATCCAATTCTGTTTCGTCCAATTGGATTGTAAGCACGTGTTTATCACTTGCAAGCACAGTAACAAGACTGGTAATCGCAACACGAAGCGTTTAGCCAAGTAAGCGTTTCTTTGTGTTGATTACTTAAACAACGTGCCCACTTTAGATACTATTGCCAAATTTTATTCACTGTTAATTTCACGTAATCTCAAATTACAGAAAGTTTCAATTGAATTAAACTGTCACGTAAGAGTAGAAGTATATTTTTGATTAGAAATTGTTTCTTCTAGAATTAAATATTTGCTACGCAATTACGAGCTACTACTTTCTGAATTTTTATTTTACACGTTCATATGTCCCCTACTATTGTATTACTAGATTTTCTATATATTACAGATTTTATCACGTGACAAATATGGTTGGAAGTTTTCTTATCTACTCTTTTTTCCCCTACACTCTTCATAAGTCATATATCAAATTCCACCGTTCTTTGTTCGAAAATTTATTTCGCCAGATTGTTGTCTCTTTCTTTGTGGATTTCAGATGCATAGTAGAAAAAAACAAATAAATAAAAAACAGAAACTAGCGTGACAATTTTTTAAAAATATTTGTCATTAATTAAAATACAAAAATGTTGGTCATATAGAAAAACTTCCAACTGTTACACTGAAGTTTCGTTACAGAACTCGGGACAAATTACATTTTGGTTAAATTAGAAGAATGTGAGTTTTACGAAAAAAAGAGGAAGATCACTAAATTCGGACAAAAAACTGTTTTTGCTAAGAAAGTTTCTTTTTAGAGAGATATATATACATACAAATTGCAGATTTTTATTGCAGACTTTTATCATTATTGTTTCCGAAACGTGTGTGTATGTGTATGTAAGTTTCTCGAGCGTGTAAAATCTCTTTACAATAACACGCCAAAGTTTCGGTAGAAGCAAGCAAGAGCTTGTCCAAACTTTTAAAAAGAAAATTTTTAAACAACTATACAACTCCTACGTGTATTAATTCGTAAAGTTGAATAAAATATTTCTTCTTTGGAAGATCACTGTGGAAAAGTCGCGTAATTCTCCCGCGCATTTATCAAAAAATACAGAAAAAACCTCGAACGTTATTCGTAATCCGCACGATTTGCCCTCGAATTTTTTATTGATCAAACGAAAATCAGGGTCGGAGCGCCAAGCGCTCGGCGTTCACCGGCCAAAAAAAAGAAAAAGAAAAAGAAAGAAAAAAGAGGAGAAAGATGGGAACGCGTGAAAACGCCGAAATGAATTCCCATGATTTACGACTTGGCGACGCGCGAGGCTATGGAAAAGATTATAAGCGTTTCGACACTACTTTCATTCTCTATGGTAAATAGACGGGTGTCTAAAGTGATAACGCAAAGGGATTTTCCTCGCGGGCCCGGTAAAACGTTCTTTATTCCTCGCATATAGTTCTGCTGGAGTTCAGGGTACGCTGGCGTGCGCAAACAAGCGCCCACTTTCCCGCGTGGCTTCGACATAATGAAATGCATCGTCCTTTGAGGGTATAATCCAATGCAGATTAAAACCCCCGACTGTGTGTGTCCTCTTCTCTCTCGCTGCGTTCTCTCCTTCTTCTCGTGGCTCTCCACTGGTTCCGTGGGCTCCTTCGTCTCCGCGATACAAATTGCAGAGCAGCGCACCGGCAGGCAGGAGAGAAAAGGGTGTCGAGGCTAATCCAAGCGAGAAGCTCGTCACGACTTTATGGGCGAAGCTGACTGAGTGGAGAAGCGTCCTTAGCAAGGAAAAATCGAGGTCGACGGTGAAACCAGTTTCTCCATCTTCTCGTTCATTCCTCGCCACTGACTTTTTCCCTTCCCTTCTCCCTTCTCCCTCCTCCCTTTCTCACCGCTCCTCTATTTTTCTCCCTCTTTTTTCCAAGCTTAGAATGCACAGCCAGTTAGGTACGCCTCTTTGCGGTGTCATCGAATCCATCCGTGGCAAAAGTTTCGTACCGTTTCGTTGCGAGACGGGGAGAAAGAGAAATCGAGTAACGACCTAGACTTAACCATCTAGCCAAACCCTTCGACTCTTCTTTCTCGCTCCCTGTGTACTCCCTCGCCCTTTATACTCCCTCATTTCTCTTTCTCAGTCTTCTCTCTCTCTTCTTTCTCTCTCTCTCTCTCTCTGTTCGTTCGGCTTTCACCTCCTATCCGTCCTTCCTTTCTCGCGAAGTCTCATTCATTAAGTCTCAAGAACGGTCTCGCAATCTCTATAGAGTCGTCGGTAGACGTGTACACGACGTGCCGTTTGTTCTCCACTGAAACTCGAGATGTCCTCCTCGAATAACATGCCCGCGACCGTCACTGCTCCCTCACAAATATACCATCGCCCCGATACACGGTATACAGACACGAACATTTCGTCACGAAACATCCTCGTCATGGTCCTCATGGACGAACGATGTTAATAAAGTCTTCGTTTCCACGATAATGGAAGCTTAGATACGGTGATCTACGGCCAGTATACGGCGGAGAAGGCTTGATGTCTCTTGACCAAATGAATGAATACCCTTCCTTCGCTGTTGGTCAAACCAAATTGATTTTAACTCGGATCTGCGACGCGCGCGTAATTTCCTTTGCCATTTTTCGCGAGTAAAATAAGATTATTTGAGCCTAAGAATTTAAAATCTTGCACTTTGCATAGAATAATCAAGTTTCTCCGAATCTTTTTTTTTTTTTTTTTTTTTGTAAATGG
>NIPQ01091015.1:0-12310 GCA_002806875.1 Lepidotrigona ventralis hoosana | reverse complement strand
CTTTCTCTCTGTCCAGATGGAATCGTACACGAGTCATCGGGCACAGCCGTATCCGCAACAGAGGTGGGATCGCAACGACGCTACCTCGCCGCACACCGATCAAGCAGAGAATCTTCAGTGGATCGAGATCAGGGTGAACCTTCAACCGTTTCATTTCGCGCAAGGCCAGCTGAATTTACGATGCAGTGCCCAGATTCCAGGCATATATTCGGCGATAAGCGAGGCACACCTCGGTGCTGGACTGCGTGAACCGGTGCCAGAGAGAGGTAATACGAGTTTTATGCTGACTTTGAATGAGAGACCCGGAATGTACAACGGACACGCGAGCGCGAACACATTGACGTGTAGAACTACCCAGCGTTTTTCTTTCCTCTACTTTTTCTATTTTCCGTTTTCTTTTTTTTCTTTTTGCGAGAGAGAGATTTAATCGGACACGAGATGCCACAAAGATAAGGATGACGAACGGATTTATTGCGAAAGCTACACTCTGGTAATTTTTCAGCGAATTCGGAGAGCTTTAGAAACTAAATTCCAGCGTTGGACAGTTAGACGTTCCATTTTCGATTCGGTGAGAATCTATTATTGCTGATTGGGAACTGCAGTTTGGTTATTTTTAAAGTGGATTTGAATTTATTTTTCTTTTTTTTTCGTTCATTTTTTTTTTTGGAATGTGACGGGGATTCGAAGGTTCGTGCGATGACTGAAAAATTACTCAAAAAAGAGAAATAATAATATTTCAAATTTCCAACAAAGAAACGAACAGACTCCAGTCGCCCGCTGCCACTGTCTCGCCATATTATTCTTGATACATTTAATAGGAAAACATTCGCTGAGATCTCCCTTGACGATACGAGCGACAAAGCCCCGTGGAAGAATATTCTCCCAAAAGCAGATCGCGAGCGCCTGTGAACCAACAGAAGCATGTAGCACACCCGTGGTAAAATTGAATCACTTAAAAGTCTCGAAAACATAAGACAAAGCAGCGAATCCTGCTTTCCCGAGCTACTGTTTACATTTCATTCGCATTCCCGGCCAGTCCCCATTCGCGCGCTTCGTCGCTGAAAAAGTCTCCGTAATTCCCAAAGCAGACTGTTTGCCCTTCGTTTTATATTTCATTCCCTTCTCTCCTTTCTTCTTCTTTTTCTTCTTCTTCTTTTCTTTTTTCATTTATTTTTATTTTTTTTTTTTTTTTTTTTTTTTTTTTTTTTTTTTGTTCTTTTCACTCGATTTCAACGGCTGCAACGGACGAACACACCTGGCCGACGGTGAAACTCGGCTGGCCATCGTACGTCCAGCGGGTAATAGTTGCACGCTCGGGCTCACCAACCCGAGGATTAGCCGGTCGGTCGCACAGGCTAATAAATTTCGAGAGTTAGGGTCCACCCACTCGAAATCGGAAAGGAAGCCTCCGGTGCACGCCGCGCTCGCTTCCTGCACGCGACGTCGACGAGATTTAATTGACCGGCCACGGTTAGAGCCGAGGCTCCTATTACCTTTCTGTAGCTCCTCCTTTCCCTCACCGTTCTTCTTTCTAGACGGCCGAGTACGTCGTTTCCAGGGTCGTATACCCAACCGGAATTCCTGTCGCGACTCACTTGACGTCTTATGACGAAGCACGGCTGCGTACTTTGTTCCTACGTTCACGCTCGAAAGTATCTGGACGTTCGTGCAGTTTTAATGGAATGACAATTTTTCAAGTCGTGACGCGAGTGTGAAGTTTCAGACGATAAGATTGTAATTTGGGAATTTGTATCACGTTCAAATCGGTGGCAGTGAAATTGAAATTTTAGAATGTTCTTTTTTTCTTTTCATTCCACTTATATTATACTTTGTAGTATAGATTTATGTCCAACAAGTATATTGGAGTGTTCTCGTGGGAAGTCAGAACAGTGGAATTAATCCTATGGGATCTTCTCTACCACTTATAGTTTGTGCATTCATGTAGAATAGTGTTGAGCTGTGAGCAGATTTTTGATATCTATTGCAGAAGGGAGGATCAGTCTTCTTAATTAGATGATCATAAGTGTCTTGTCAAGCCAATATAATATAATTCTTTCTTTTTTGGTTAATCAACTAAAAGTAATTTTTTGGTGGAAATCATTTACTTTGTTCAATTGGTTCCATTCATCCTTGATGTTGATTTTTGCATAGTGTACAAGTTCTTATACAGGATACAGAGAAAAGGTCTATGACACGGTAATTATTCGTATATAATAGGAATTTTTGATCATTTCAAATGTTAAAGCAAAGTGCATAATCATCCAAGACTCTAATTTGTGTTTAGACGAAGAATTACTTATTCAATTTTCAATCGTCATCCGAAACTTCTCGAATTTCATTTCCACGCGTATCGATCGCTTTAATGGCGATTCAACGTCTTGCTAAATTTTGTCACAATGAAAGCAAACGTTCGAACAAAGCGTGACATGATCGTAACAAAAGACTAACTTTTGAGTCAAGAATTTAGTTTATTGTAGCACGTAGCGTACGTTCTCGTGAGCGAAATTCTAGTTTACTGTTTTAGAGTCGCTAAAACTTCATTTTGCCCGGCTCTTGATAGCTCAAGGTATGTCATAAAGCGGAAGTTCTGAAAGGAAACTCCTAACATGGGGCATAAAGGTAGTGGAGAGTGGCCCAAACCAGAGACTAGCACTAACAGAAATCTTGCACCACGCCCAACTTTCACGTACCATCTACGCGAGCAGATTTCCACATGCTTTTCACGGATAAATCGTAAAAGTGTTGAAAGTAGGTATTAATAGGCTCGATTGACTATTAGTCGCGACCCTCGTTGATTCTCGATTCTCAGGAAATTTAAATACAAATTTAATTTTTCGGTTGTTCAGTCTTCTAAAGAATAAGAATTCTTCTATCGCAGTAACGTTTTATTGTTACATTTCTGCGCAATAGAGAAGTTGCAAGTATAATTCCTCTGATCCCTCTTGAGAATTAAAGACCCTCCAACAGTTAGATTACGCGAAATGGCATAAATATTCAAACATTTTCCATTTCTTATCACGGCGGAGAAGGTATGAAAGTAGCATCTGTCAGCAAGAAATTAATCCCTTTCCCTTAATGTTATCGTTAGCAGGAAGAAAGCGTAGAAAGTAAAAAAAGCAAAGATATTAATGAAGGCGATTAAACAATGTCAGGGAGTGCCTAGCGGGAAAGAATATGAAACGTCTTCGATTTTTCAACTACAGAAAACTTACGATTCAATTTCCGCGGCATTCTCGCTTTAATAGCACGCTGAAAGTAATTATTTAGTTCCTTCTTACGCGTAATATCTAACTTTCTTTCAAATCAAACAACTTAGAAACACAATTGACCCGTCTGTCCAAACGTCTTATAATTACTAAAAAAAAAAAAAAGAAAAAAAAATTAAAGCGCAATACCAGAAAATATCGTTAGATATTTCCAATTTCTCGTTCGAACGTGAAACCGGAGATGAATTAGTTCCCCGTCGTTTTGCTGCACCGAGATTCTTATTAGCCGCAGTGCGGCGTTGCGCGGCGGTATTTCGAAATTTAGCTGAAAGCCGCGATTTCTGCACCATTGGAATAATCACTTTGCCGCCGCGTCGCCAGCAGCACCGGGGAACTGTGTCATTCTCTCAACAAAAGGCAATGAATTATATCCCATCAGGCTGGAATATTTACCAACGAAGCGCACTGCAAATAAAGAGGGGGAGAGAAGAGAAAAAAAAAAGTATCTTAAAATTTCATCCCGGTTTTTATCGACGAGTCTCGGCCGATCCTGCTACCCGATTAAATTGAATTTTAGCGCGCGCAAGTAGAATATGATGGATGGCGTCAGACGAGCGGCTCCGTTGTCGGATTAAAACGCTCACTACTCACTAGCTTCTTGCGTCAAAATCGCTTCGCAGTTAGGTATTCATAACGTTCTCTGCTGTTATTTATCTTTTAAAGATTAAATTGTTTTTGGTTTAAAGCGTATTGTTAAACATTCTGTCGAATGTTTGCAACGTTTTTAGTCATAACACGACAATATGATTGACAATAGCGATGGCAATAGAGTATAATCAGTAGATTAGATTCTTGGTTCAAATCTAAATCTTTCATTTTGTAAGAGTATTTCGAATGTTCGAATATAATAATAACATAACAACAATAGAATATTAAATAACAAAGTCCAAGTCTAATAATTGCAACTGCAGAATTTTTTAAATATTCATTCTGCAAAATGTCTCTCGTAACCGTATTGTTTTAACTGTACTTTAATATACAATAACTGCAGAAAACACTTGCTCACCATTGAATTTATTCCAACATTTATATACTAATATAACTTAATTTAAGTTTTTCATCTGAAATTCATTAAAGTTTCGTTTTAATTATTACCATCTTTATTGCCAGTTGGGGGAAGAAACTTTGGTAGTTCCTTTTTAATATTAGGTCTGCTTCACGTTAGATACGTGTCACTTTAATCCATTGACTGCCGCAGAATCATGTTGTTTCGGGATAGACAATCAGTTATGCGGCGGTAAACCAGAGTTATTTGGGATAGGCAATCAACTATGCAGTGGTGAACCGAGATATCTCACGTGATACGAAGGGAAAGTACGTATATGGGTCAACAGTAGCAGGATACGGCGTTATTGTGACCGGTGTATTGCAGAAAATCCAGAATTGTTGGAATATCGACACATCAAACATTTTAGTAGCCGTATTATGGTCGAAAAAATTTCTGATATGCGGAAATTGTTGCGCCGCGTTTACAATGATGCGAATTACTGTTCGGCCGTGTCGTTTTATTCCCAATACGTGTGTTTCGTATATATATATATATATATATATATATATATATATATATATATATATATATATATATATTATATATATATATATATATATATAATATAATATAATATAATATATATATATATATATATATTTACACGGCGTATTCGGATTTTTTTTTTGTTTTGTTAATAATAAAAAAATTTAATTGGTATTAAAATGTGTAACGTGCATTAAAATTATTTAAATTATCCATTGCATTGCTAATTACCGGCTATAACATTATATTAATTATTGAATTGAATGATTTCCTTTTTTTGCGAAAAATTCAATTTATTTCCTTTACTAATTTAATTCTGTCTCTTTGGTTCTTTGCATAACGCAAGGTTTAATTCTACGTGATCGAATTATACATATTAATTGTTTTTCAGGATTTCTTAAAATTACTTTAGAATTTTTTTATGTATTCGTATTCGTGTTATGTTTCATGAATATTTTAATGATATTCGTTACTATGCCAGTCTACATAAAGTCGAGCAACATAGTTTCAGCGACAAATTCGACGCAACGCTTGAATTTTAATTGCGAGTGGATGATTCGCTCGTGAGAAGTTGAGTGTGCCAAATGTTGTAGAAGAACGCGATGCGCAATGGTTCAATAGTTAAAAAAACAGAAGCAAAACTGCTTAAATTTAATACAACTGCTTTCATTAACTTCGAAATCCTTCCCATCGATTTTCCCAGAAGAATCAGTCTGGCTTACAGATTAAAAATTAAATTATATCTCGCGAATATTTGCATACTTTCGAACGGTAGTAGATATTTTTAAACCTACTAGAATCGTATAATACTTTGCTTTTGGCTGAAACTAACCACTCAATGCAGTACTAATTCAATAATTTAGATAAAAGTACGAATCAAACATTGACTCGATCGAAATAAAATCACTGTAGCGAGAAACGAAATCGTCCCTAAGAAATTTCCTACGATCTTCTGTTACTCTATAAAAAAATCGCAGCTTGTACGCAGAAAGTTCAGGAACAGCAACAGTGGAACTCTCGCCGAGTTCCCTCTATATTCTCTTTTCCAATAGAATGGCGGGCATGGTTAGTCTCGTTGAGAAACTTGCCTCGTAGAAGATGCCGACTGTCGAGTTCTTAGCGTGGTCGTTTCGAAAGTTCGCCTCTTCGCGTTGGCCCTCTTCTCTCTTGACCCCTATAAAGCCACTGTCCCTCCTCGTCAGCTGGCTTCGTCTGTCTCTCTCGCGGACCCTAACCCTCGAGTCCTCGAGTCTTCTTCATTCCACTGGCTTCGCGAATCTTTCCCGGAATCCCCGGACGCTGATCTCACGTGTACGACGATCAACTAAAGGCTGGAAGAAGCTTGAACGTCTTTGGATCTTTCTCTCTCTCTCTATGGACCTTGAAGATTGCGCGATAAATCGTTAATGGCTTTCAGCCGTACGTGCAGCTACCTCTTTTTCTGTAATTCTCTCTATTTAAAGGTCTTTTGATTCTTAATATTCCGTTAGGATTACTTTTTCTTCTCCTTATCTATCGCAGAATTACACTTTAGCCCGGCTAAATAAATTTCATCTGGTCTACCAAAATTTATCCACCGAAAATGAAATGAATTTCAAATTTGAAGTAGAAACATTTAATGGGGCTATTCGAAAGTTAAAAATGGAGCTCACTACGAATAAACTCGATCGTTCCTCTCCGCCACTAATAGTAACGAAACTATGAAGGCGAGGAGAAACGCGATGCACACAGTGCCACGAGGGAGAGAGAGTAAACGCTTCTTACTTTCATTCGAATAGCAAGTGGTCTCTTGAAAGAGAAACGAGTATCACGATAACGTGCTTCAGAAAGGCGTGCTTATTTCAAGGATATATGATAGGTTTATTCAGCATGCAACGGCACTCGGCGAGTGGCGTCCGCTATCAGGCTTGGAATACTTGATTATTCGAGACATTTTGCAGCCACGTGTACTTAGCTACTTTCCATTCACGAAGGGATAAACTCTCTGTTAAAGCCGCCTGTCATCTCTGAATATTGCACGAACTTTCCATCTAAGAATCCTTGCTTCTTTTAAGAGTGAATTCTTTTGATTGTTCAAATGAACACGTGTCTTGTGCTGCAACTCTCAAAATCAAACTCCTTTCTAATTTCCTCACTCTCTGTTCTAATAATTCGCATATTTATTTATTTTAATAACATTGAAATAATTCGCTAAATTTCTTCCTCCCTAGCTGCGCTAAGTTCGAGATGACAAAAATTCCAAACGACTTACGATCCTTCACCCGAGTTCACGCTACGTTTTCTCAGTTTTTCTTCCGACAATAGAAAACGAGAGAGTTCGCGCAGTGCACTTAACGAGCTGACACTCTGCGCGATCTCTCTCTCGGCTAACAACCGATCGTAGAACTAACGACAACATCGACCACGTTCGACCCTTATCTGGGTTATAGGTTGGAGAACAACCGCCATCGAGAAGCAACCGCGTGTAGTCAGATAGGGAAATATCCTGGTGTATATATACGGTGCAGGTGGATACCGGCGTCTAAATGCTCGTGCCAGTCCACTTACACGGCGTGGTAGGCCGAGAGAACGCTATCGGGTGATTGATCGAGCGATGCTTAGCGTCCGTGATTATCGGAAGTGTCTCCACGTCGATTATTTTGACCGATGAGCCCACGGGTATATCGAAAGGAATCACTTTTCGGGGTTACTGGAACGTGAAGGAATCCTCGGCCCCGGTCAACCCTAAGAAAAATCTATATAGAGGAATTTTTCCCTCGTTCAGGCCACGTCGCTCGAGTAATTGAGGCATTTCGCCTTTCCTCGGCATCGATCTTTTATTAGCTTGATACATCGGTGATTGATCGAGCGAACATCGTGCGGCCACCGGAAACGGTGTTCATTCGCTGTGTATTGGCTTCATTGATTATAATTACGTGTACGATTCGCGGTTGGTGTTACGTTGACTGATGTTAACGCGATCGGAAGTTTATAGGTATTCTAAATGCGGTTTCGTCGTCGGGGGACGTCTAATGGAAGATGAATGACTCTCGTGGAGGGAGGGGGAGTGAGAGAGGGGCGTACGAGGTGCTTTACACTGATTTAAATGGAAAGTAGACGTTGTGTGAATCATTTGACGATGATATTTAATATCTGACAGATAGATCTTTTCGAAATAAAATTGACCGAAGTAATGTCAAAGCTGTACTCGAGACAGGAAGAACATGCAGATGAAACATTAGTTATTCAAAATTGTTGTCTAGATGAAAAGAAGTATCTCGACTAAAATTAAAATTAAGTATTAGTTTAAATTTACGTTCAATTTAACTTGATCAATAGTCTGCGCAACGAGTCGTGTTTTTCGAAAATTCGTTTTAATTTGTACGCCACCATCGAGCCAAAATCTGAATGATTTTATCGAAACGAAAATCACCGTCGTCGATATCCGAACGATATGCTATTGGAACGAAACAATCGGCGAGAGACTTGTCGAAAAAGGAAAAGCGCAGTCTGAATACGAAATAAGGCGACGTGCGTTCAGCGCGGCGATGGTTCACTGTGCAGCGTGTAAAATTCCAAGTTCCGGTTCGTTCTGAGAATGTCGTTCTCCAAACTTAATCCCGCGTAATTTGCAAAGTTACATCTTCGTTGCAACCGACTAAAGCCACCATTCTTTTTTTTTTCTTTTCTTCTTTCTTCTTTTTTTTTTCATAGCTATCTATACCTCGCGAAATTTCCACCGTCCACCCTGAGGAAAGGTGGAAATACGAACGGGAAACAGAGTGTACGGTACACGCGTGCACGACACGAGCAAGCGTGTACGCGACGGCAACAACCCTTTAGTCCTTTACCCCGTATACTCTAAGTAAATCGTTTCTGTAAAACTTTCGAGGACTCGCGTCACGAACTTTAGAATGCCGGCTCATGAAGTTGTCTGGAGAGTTTTTATATCAAGAACTCTCTCTCTCTCTCTCTGCCGGATTTCCCTGCAGCTTAAGCCTCGTGCACTTCTCAAAACGCACGGTCACTTGAATCCCGCTGAAAAGCCCTCACCGGGAACCCATGGAGCAATCTTGCAAGCCGCTTTCACATGTACAATATCGCATTTTTATACGTTACTCCCCCACCCGACAATTTCACCGGAGGGGCTACCCTTGAAAAATTTCCCTCCACGCAGCTTGAAATACATTATATCCTAACCTCCGATGCCTCCGATGCCAGACTGTGTAAACAAGCGAAATATTTTACTCAAAAACGCTGGATAAAGCACGCGTGTTTCGGATAGAAATGTATGCTTCAGATAGATTTATCTTTATTGTTCAAGTATTTAAAGTACCGGGAATAAATTTTTTTGTTGTTTTCTATATTTTAAACGTTTCATCTCGAAAATATGATATTTCGAGCTAACAACAAAGCCCAGCTCCGTTCCCCAGAATGAACGATTTAAAATCCCGCAGCTTTTCCGAATAGTGGAACAATTTATTTTTAAACAATGTTCGAAAGCTTGAAATGAAAATGCACGTGCGACATGCAAAGTTTCAACGTTTGCATAAATATAAAATTCATTATTTTGTTGCATTAATATCTACGCGTGCAGAAACGTTTATAATGTTCTGCGCGCGTATTATAACGTTCTGTTGTTTCGAGAAAAGGGAAAAAAATATTTCTGCTTATATTCGAGTGCACTGTTTTTGTTTCTTTCTTTTTTTTTTTTTTAATATGGAGATATTTCTCTGGCAAGACAGAGCAATTACACAATTTAGTAGAATTTATTAATTAAATTATCGATTAAATCAACTACTATTACAAAATATCTAATTGCTTTATTTCCGTATCTTCGTACGTCAGATGTTGATCTATTCTCTTAATCCAGTATTTTTTATTGTAGTCGCAATTGAACAAGTCTGAGAATTTCATTAAATCTCCTAGCATTTCGAGTTTCTTGCCACTTCTTAATAGCACTATGAACTGATGAAAACGCCCGTCGTAAGACCAGAATTTAAGATTATAGGCGGATTTCCTAGATTAAACGTTGACGTTACGCCCTCGCGCAGGAAGTTTGTCCAAGGAATATTCAGGAAGTTGCCCTGAAAATATTCGTTGCACCTTAGCACATACTTCCCTTCAGAGAAAGAATTGAAATTTAGACGTCAGGTTGCATTAACTGCGAAGAGGGAAGAGTGGCTTTGAAGTCTTTCGTACAAATTACAACTCTTGTAATCCTCGAACCGTGAAAATCGTTCGAGAATTTTCGTATTTCTTCATCGCGGAATAAATATTTACATCTCGTTTGATAAACAATGCCAATGTCAAGAAATAATTTATTCGACTGTTCATGAAACAAATTTCGCCTACTTCGTTTCTTCGCTGAAAACTAAAGCTAAATGATTATGTCAATTATACGTCCACACATCAAATTTTATTATATTATTCCTGAATCCTATTACATGTATAGCAATTAAATATTAAATAGGATGAAATATATTGTTAAGGTTAATTTTCCAACTCTTAAAACATCTGGTATTATTTCGTACGAAATAGCATTTCTAGATTAAATCGATTCAATGTATTCATTGTATTCATACGTTCTAATTTAAGATAATATTCGTTCATTCATCGTTCATAAAACTCAAGGCTTCGTGCCTTGAAATTTTTATGAAAATCTGTCCTCGAAATCTAATTTCAACTAATGCTTAGACATTTGCAAAATCTTAATAACACTTGTTGCACAGACATCCAAGCTCTCTGTTTCAATCTTTCATTGCTCAAATAATGGAAACGAGGCGCCGTTCGTTCCAGTAGCGGCACACGAGTCTTAATATAATAATTAATAGCAATCGAAAGGACCCAGCGTATAGTTGGTATCCTTATTAAACGCGATATATTTACGTTAGGATCAGGCAGGTATCTGGAATCCGTTCGGGCGAAAAGGGTGTCCATTACCGGTTAGGAGGAAGATTGATACGTTAAGAAAGAANATTATTAATAGCAATCGAAAGGACCTAGCGTATAGTTGGTATCCTTATTAAACGCGATATATTTACGTTAGGATCAGGCAGGTATCTGGAATCCGTTCGGGCGAAAAGGGTGTCCATTACCGGTTAGGAGGAAGATTGATACGTTAAGAAAGAAAGCGAGTTAGCGTCTAATTCGAAAGCGGTCGAGCTGCCTCGTACCTTTCGGNAAAGCGAGTTAGCGTCTAATTCGAAAGCGGTCGAGCTGCCTCGTACCTTTCGGGGCTCCTTTCCCATCAAATACCCGGCATCGACGTTACAGGAATTCGTTCGGCCGGCTACAGTCGCGGTAATTTCATTTCGTTCACACCGGCTCTTTTCGCAGGCTACCTCCCCCGTGTTCGTTGACTCGTACGTATTACTCCGTCGCCGGCGGTCTAGCAGAATTGTTTTTACGAAATTGACTTTTCCCTCGGCCTTCTCCCGACCGAACAAAGCGTCCTTCGGGAAGAAAATNAGAATGATGAACAAAGTTAATACTGAAACCATTCGTTCACAAAGCTTCACTGAATTGCGTGATTACCTATCCATTAGAAGCTTAACTCTTGCATCGTGTGAACTTACTTATCCTTTGTAATATTGCCTCGTATGCCAGTTGGAAAAATTTGACAAAGATATTTCAAACATTGCAAATTTATCCACGATTATCGTGAAATTTTTTTCTACAAACATGGCACGACCGATTGGACAAAATTTCCAAAAATTCGTCAGACTGTAAAGTGCCGGTTCGACTCGGCTCATCGTGCCCCGTAATAGTCAGTTTAGGTGACAAGTGTACACAGTAACCGCAAACCTTGAGACAAGACAACGTAATAACATCGCGCGTTAACATGCGCGCGCGCATGTGTGTTCCAGTGACCTCCGAGAACGGAAGCGAGACACCTACGGCCATCTATTTGACGATGCTGATGCTGTGTATGCTCCAGCTGTTCCTGAGATAGTCACGATACGCCTGAGGCTGCGGAAAGGGAGTCCATGGGCGTCGTATGATAAACAGCGCACTAGTCAGAAGAAGAGGCAGGAGGAGAAAATGGAAGGAGGATAGTTTAAGGGCTGGCCGAACCGGCGACGGGAAACCAAATAACAATATTGTTGAATCGGCATTGGTATCACGTGTTCTTTTAGCGTATTCGGTTCCGGTTTCGTTCGTGGAGGAACGATCGCGAAAATACCACCGCTTTCATTGTTAACACTCGTCTACGTCGTACGTCCCCCGATAAACGATCGTTCAACGAGATCGAGACGATGCCTGGACACTACAATTCCGGTTTCGTTCGTGGAGGAACGATCGCGAAAATACCACCGCTTTCATTGTTAACACTCGTCTACGTCGTACGTCCCCCGATAAACGATCGTTCAACGAGATCGAGACGATGCCTGGACACTACATGGTTTATTGATACGCTTATATCTCGACTTATATCGAATAATAATACGAACGCGATTTATTCGAGAACAACGTCGTGAACCGAAGTTTCTCGATTCGAGGTATTATTAGACAACGGCTGATGTTCACT
>NIPQ01091010.1:0-13378 GCA_002806875.1 Lepidotrigona ventralis hoosana | reverse complement strand
TATTTTTTTTTTTTTTTTTTTTTTTTTTTTTTTTTTTTCTTTTTTTTTAGTGAATCTTATCTCGCTTAATTAGTTAATTCTTAGTTCGTACTGTTTACAGGTATCATAATGTATTAATGTATGTATTTTCCCCAATTAGGAATAATTTCAAGCCAGAGCCGCGGTAATAGTAATGTCGGAGATCCGCATGATTTCCAAGTGGTAATTGCGGTATAGTATTATTACAAATACACACGAATGTGAAGTTTCACATTCACGAATATTCGTTATTGAGCGATAAAACCTCAGTGGCCGTGTATAATACTAATATATAATACTAATATATGTATAATACTAATTAATACTCTCTTTTTAAAAATTGAATTTCGCCGTTTTATTATCCATAAATTTCCATTATCTTATCGCCGACTGTTTCAAACAGAATATTACAGAAAAGTACTTAACACCAGAACTACTGACGAGTTAAGGCGAAGCTCTTTCTACCAGAACCAATCAAAATGACTTTAAAAAATACGTAACAATAGAATATATTTATATTTATTGATTTATTACTTTCTTACGAAAGAAATCCCATGTTGTGTAGTACAGTTAATACCAAATTTGTCGGATTTATTCGGCAAGTATTGAATACTACTGGCTTCAGATGGAAAGAATTGTTTGTCAATTGTAATATTTGCACCTAGTTTGTAACAACTCTGACTATTTTGAATAAACTTATCGCATACAGCTGATGTCAAAGAAAATTTATCACTTTGTAAACGTTGACTTTATCACTGTTTTTTTTTTTTTTTTTTTTTTTTTTNAAATCTCGATATTTCGGTAAAATCATTTTCATGGTGCTGGAGAAGAAATTTGGTCCCCATTTCTCTGTTACGAAACTCGAGAAGCTTCTAATTCCGTGCAAGATATTATAACAAGTTTGAGAATATGGTCGTTAATTAGTAAAGAAAATGCGCAATTTTCCTGATAATTATCACCATCAATAACGAACTGTAGCAGTATAAATTGTAAAAAACGTGTGACAAGTACGAAACTGATTAATTCAGGTTCAATAAACAGATTCTTTTACACTTTGACGAGTACCAGTCGTTTTGACTGGCATTGGTATAAATAGTCATAATACAAAATTATTTTGAATAAATAAAATTCATTATATCATTTTATCATTATATCATGCAAAAGTCATTGAAATAGAAATTTTAAAAAATAATATTGCAAAACCAGTCATTTTGACTGATATTGGTACAAGTTAATAATTATTTTGATTTCTAACAAATGAAAATAAAATAAAATTCATTATATCATTTCTTTAGTTATCACTGCAAAAGTCATTGCCTCATTGCGAGGGGAAAAAAAATGTAACGTGAGATAGAAATTTTAAAAAATAATATTGCAAAACCAGTCATTTTGACTGATATTGGTACAAGTTAATAATTATTTTGATTTCTAATAAATGAAAATAAAATAAAATTCATTATATCGTTTCTTTAGTTATCACTGCAAAAGTCATTGCCTCATTACGGAAAAAAAATGTAAAGTGAAATAAATAGAAATTTTAAAAAAATAATATTGCAAAACCAGTCATTTTGACTTGGTAAAAATTTATACCACGTGTATAAAATTACGCGAAGCGAAAGGGGAACTATGTCATCGCATTGTCACGATTATTTCAATCATTGGTGCTATCAGCAGGGGGGGTTTCGATAAGGTATCTTCTCCAGAGAGTGGAGGAATCCGTTTCCACGTTGTGGAAATGGAAAATTATCCTCAACGTCTTTGCTCGCGATGCTCTCTCTTTTTCTTGGGAAATATTACACGAACACTTGCTAAAGTTAATCTCGAACGATAATGCGCGATATGAATTGATTACTGGATGCACATACATCAGCGTGCGATAAGAAACGTTGCCTGGACTTCGGACAAGTGTTAAAGTTCAATAATTCCCTTCTTTAAAAAGACATTTCATTTTAATTGTCGTTTATTCGTGAGAGAGAATCTTCGCATGTATTTTCTCTAAAACATTTTTATCGCCAGATTAGATTGGATAAGCGCTTCTAAGAGAGAGAAGAAAAAAAAATTTGAGAACACGATGCTTTATTGGCCATTGTTTGCCTTTGATAAATTACCGGCAGATTATTGTCGGGAATCAGACGATACGCGGTTGTTCGAAGAGATCAGGAGAGCTACTAGAAAAAATATGAAAATATCCTTCTCGGATCGCGTGGAAAAGACGAAAATTCTTGAAATTTCTTGAAACGAGTCCCGAGATGAATTCTAGCTTGGTGTGATCCTTGAGCATCCTGATAACAAGCTCGACATTGAAAAATCACGACTGATTGATTTTACGGTCGGTCTTCCGCTTTAAATTCGTCCGTTCTTTCGCCTCGCGAAAAGAAATCACCGAGTGAAATCAATTGTCCGCGTCTTTTTCGGCGGACAATGGTGGGCCATAATAAAAAAAAAAAAGAAAAAAAAAAGAAAAAAGGATAAAGAAAAAGGGAGCAGCGTCGCGTCGAAATACCGCTCGAGGTAAATAAAGAGCAAAGCGCGAACGACGTTCACCCGGTAGAACCGTTTCGTTTTTTTACCGGCGTTCGTGACTCGACAGAATTATTGTCCACAGGGGTTTATCGTTGCTATCGTCGACGAACCGGCATGTGTCATAAATTTTTTCCCCCCTTGTATGGACCGAATAAAACGTGCACGCGAATGCGAATCGCTCGCTTTGGTGGGCGAACGGAAAAACTGGGTTTTACTGTGGCTGTCTTCGCTACCGTGTCACGAGGCAAATGGCGAAGGAATCGTTGGTTTTAGGATTAACATGAAGTTTCAAAGCTGAGTGTCAAAAATTGTAGATAATTTTCTTCTACTTTGAAGTGTTGAACGATAATGAAATTAAATCTAATTAATTTCTAAAATTATTCAGAGAGAAATCATTTTTAACACTGGATATTATACATAACAGTATTATAATATTTTAGTATGATTCGTGGCCATTCGTACAAGGAAAAGTTAATAATACAATGAAGGACACAAGCTTAATATATTTTATCGAGCGTGTGAAAAAATCACACTATCATAACTGTACAAAATATCCATAAAAAAATTATAAATTGATCATTTTTTGACCATTTTGACAGTTTTTGACCATTTTTGACCATTTTGACAATTTTAAATTGGTCATTTTTTGACCATTTTGACAATTTTTGACAATTTTTGACCATTTTGACAATTTTAAATTGGTCATTTTTTGACCATTTTGACAGTTTTAAATTGGTCATTTTTTGGCCATTTTTGATTTTGACAGTTTTTGACCATTTTTGACCATTTTAATTTTCATTGTGAATCTTACATACTTGGTAGGCTGAATAACGATTGTGGGTTGATTTATCTCGGTATGATTTTTAACTCTCCGCGTCATATAGTCTCTATTTATAGTGCCGTATTTTACCACATTATTTACTGAAATAGAATCGTTTGAAAATTTCCCCGACAAATTCGTAAGAAAAAACTCTCGTCCCCTCGATTTCCGTGAAACAGAGGTCTTCCGTTTCCGTCGCCAGTGTTTCTGTAAAATGTCGAGAAACACCGGGACGCGCCGGTGTGTTTAAAGCCTGGTCTAATTCTGGCGAAATGTTTGGTGTTTCAGGGGCGCAGTATGTGCCCGGCGCTGGGCTTGGCGCTGCACCCCAGAACAGGAGCTACATCTACAACTACGTGCCAGCACCGAGCTATCCACCGTCCAGAATCGACAAATACAGGGGTGGTTCCGACATACAGAAAAGAATGACTCAAAGGGAGGATACATTGAGGTTCGAGCAGGGCCGTATCAAGGCCCTGCAGGAGGAACGTCTGCACATACAGAAGAAGACGTTCACCAAATGGATCAACTCGTTTCTGTTGAAGGTATTATTATTTCGTCTCTTTTCTCTCTTTTTTTTTTTCAAAAATAATTTCTTTCAAAAATTAACAGTAACTCCAGAGAGAAGAATTTTTTTTTAATTTTCCTCCGGTTAAAGTAGAATTGGCTTCAACTGAAAATTTGGACGACGCGAGAATTTTCCCTGTGTATAGGGGAAAAAATGTCACGTTACTTCCAATCAGATACAGGTTGGATGTATCTAGACAGGAAGTAAGACCTCGGCGTAGATCGTTGTTGTATTCGATTACTTTCACTTCGCAGGCACGCATGGAAGTGGAGGATTTATTTACGGATCTAGCGGACGGCAAGAAGTTGCTAAAACTGCTGGAGATCATCTCCGGCGAACGACTGGCCAAACCTAACAATGGCCGCATGCGAGTGCACAAAATCGAGAACGTGAACAAGTCCCTGGCGTTTCTTCACACAAAGGTAGGATTAATTAATCTTCTTCCCGCTCCATTCAAATCGACGTTTTTTCTTGTTTCAAACGTGTGTTACAAGCATGTACATGTATTTTTTCAGCACACACACACACACACAAAATATATATATGGTATATATATATTATATATATATAGTATATATATTATATATGGTATATATAGTATATATATTATATACCATATATAATATATAGTATATAAACAACATATATATTATATATATAATATATATTATATAGTATATATAATATAATATACTATACTAATAATATAATATACTATATATAGTATAATATATATATGTATATATACTATATATACTGTATATACTATATACATACTATATATACTATATACAACTATATATAACTATATATATATACTATATATGTTACTATATATGTATATAACTATATAACTATATATAACTACATATATACTATATATAAATATATATCAATATATATATCAAGTACTACATATATATACATTTATTTATTTATTTATGTGACTATTTAACAAAACTTACTTTTGTTGGTTAACTTATTTTTTTATTAAATCGCAAATTTTTTATTACTTAATTATAGTCATTTATTTTTTGTCAGTCACTTAATTTTTGTAAGAAAAAAAAAAAAAGAAAAAAGAAAGTCGCACGAGGATCTGAAAAGTGTTCCTCAGTCTAAAACATTTTCAAAGAAATTTTCAACTCTAGAAATACATATCTATGGAGTTCCATAATCCTAAGGATTTCTACGTTCCCAATTTAAGAAGAAAATCTAGGGAAAAATCTAAAAGCAACTCTAGAAAGATAACATACCGGAGAATCTTACATATAAAACACAGAATTTTATGCTTCTTGAAAGGGTGCAGAATTTAATCATTATTCTATAGATACTTGCAGTACAGTTAAATTTACACTAAGAGACTTGCTACTCTCGAATAAAAGCACCTTCTGAAGTTTATGAAGATCCCAAGAGATCTTCATAAACGAACGAATTATCACGTTCGACATCTTCCTCTCGGAAAGATTAGAAAATTTAGTCTCCCGGACGTCAGAGAGCAGCAGCATGGTTCATTAAGCCGATGGATTGCTAATTGTTCGTCAGGTAGGACGTGCAGAAATAATTCTCACGCTTTCGCGATTGTCTTTCCCTATTTCGCGATAATACNAATTTCTCCCGGACGTCAGAGAGCAGCAGCATGGTTCATTAAGCCGATGGATTGCTAATTGTTCGTCAGGTAGGACGTGCAGAAATAATTCTCACGCTTTCGCGATTGTCTTTCCCTATTTCGCGATAATACACAGTATTTCGCGTTGTATTACGCAACGAAATACTGTGTTACGCAAGCGAAAAATTTCTTCGCGAAGCGCTTTTCCTCGGCCGCGGACATTAATAATGAACGCGGCTGTATTATCCGATGTCAAACTCGCATTTACGTGATGTGAACCTCGTTCTACGTTCTACGCGAGCAATGGAATAATCAGGCTCGCGTATGAATGACGCTAGACAAGAAAATCAAAAGTGACATTAGCGCCTGAGCTAATGCGAATCTCGATGGTGTATTAAAATCAGAAGAATGAACACGTGAAACCGTGAGAGAAGCGGTGAGATATGTGACGCGTGGCTGCTACTTCCGGTAACGAGAGCCCGTGCTCGTGATCGAGCTTCCTTGAACCTACGATATGCTGTATATAACGCCTGATGCCCCTACAGAAGCGAATAATAATAATTGGAAATTTTGGAACGTGGAACTTTCACTTTTTTGAAAAATGAATATCACTTTTAAAGGAGAGTTTTACGATTCTTCAAGTATAAAAGAATATTCTTTAAGCATAAGATTGTAAATTTCTTGTTGAATATCAGGATTATGAGATCTACTATGTAGAGTGATACAATACAAGAGTTTGAGTTTTCACAAGGAAAACAGCTAAACTTTCTTGATGAGTATCAAGATTAAAAACTCTCAGTTCCAAGGAATATTGTGAGATCTAATATCTAGTGATACAATACAAAAGCTTGAGTTTTCACAAGGAAAACAGAACCTACGAGCATGCAGATAATATATTTTGCAATTGTGAAGACAACCTTCACTTTTTGGGAAATGAATATCACTTTTAAAGGAGAGTTTACGATTCTTCAACTATAAAAGAAAATTCTTTAAGCATAAGATTGTAAATTTTTTGATGAATATCAGGATTAAGAGATCTAGTATCCAGAGTAATACAATACAAGAACTTGATGAATATCAAGATTAAGAGATCTGCTATGTAGAGTAATACAATACAAGAACTTGATGAATATCAGGCTTAAGAGATCTACTGTGTACTACGAGCATGCAGATAATATATTTTGCAATTGTGAAGACAACCTTCACTTTTTGGGAAATGAATATCACTTTTAAAGGAGAGTTTACGATTCTTCAACTATAAAAGAAAATTCTTTAAGCATAAGAGATCTAGTATCCAGAGTAATACAATACAAGAACTTGATGAATATCAAGATTAAGAGATCTGCTATGTAGAGTAATACAATACAAGAACTTGATGAATATCAGGCTTAAGAGATCTACTGTGTATAAGAGATCTAGTATCCAGAGTAATACAATACAAGAACTTGATGAATATCAAGATTAAGAGATCTGCTATGTAGAGTAATACAATACAAGAACTTGATGAATATCAGGCTTAAGAGATCTACTGTGTAAAGTGATACAATACAAGAACTTGATGAATATCAGGATTAAAAGATCTATATTGAGTGATACAATAAAAGAACTTGATGAATATCAGAATCAAGAGATCTACTATGTAGAGTAANTTGTCAAAAAATATTTTTATCGAACGTCTCTTCGATCGAACTCGACAAAGAGTGAAAGAGTCAAGGAGGAAGGAGAAGAAATAAGAAGAAGAAGAAGAAAAAGAGAGAAGAAGGGGAAGAAGAATGAAAACAGAAAGAAGAAGGCAAGACGAGGGAAAAAAGAAGAGAACAAGAACATTAGCCGTTTCGCTGGTCGGCAGAGTGGTACTCCAGCTGACGTGCTGTGGCCTACAACAAAAAGCAATCGGCCGATAGAAACGAGTACCGGTTATTTAACGCCGTCGCCTTTATGCCTGTTTGTTGACCGGTTGTCTCGTTGCACGAGTTTTAACTGTGCAACCCCACCTTTTCGCTGGATGTAACAGTACCGTATTCCCAGAGAGAGTCTTACTATGCAGCCCGAGGCTCATTCATTATTCATACGTTGCCATGCGTTGATACTTTGGCCGTTTTATAACGTGATCGTATGCAGTTGGAAATTCGACGATTGATCCGTCGTACGTCGATGAAATTCTAGCGAAATACCAACGGAAAAGATAATAGATACATTTCTCCGAACGGTCCAAAGATTGCTCCAATCCAAAAATTGCTGGCTTTTCCAATTTGCTGTTCGTCCAGTTGCTGAGATGAGCTCTCGAACACGGGAGAGTGGTTGAAAACGCGCTAATTGTAAGCAGTGAAATGATCTGCATCGCAAGCCTGGAAATGAATCGTCAATTACTTTTACATTAGTTTCTTTTTTGTTTTTCTATACAGATTAGAAAGTCAAGGTTATCTCGTTTTAAAAACTTAATTTGGTCTTTCTCTTCTTCAATTTTGATCTGACAGAAAACGAGCAAAATTACACGTCACGTTGTACTTCGCGCGGTAGAATTGTAAGCGTGCCTGGATGAGGGATACATGATCCAAGGTGCTCTTTTTATCAATACTTATCCCGGAGAGCATTCGCAGCGATGATGCATTGATGATACATTAGGTGGTGAAATTGATAATCGGGACGATGATGTGGCTAGCGTCCACTCTCTGCTGGATGTTCTTGAATCTGTTATTATCGAGTGATCACATCGATCGTTATATATATATATACGGAGGTGCGCGTCACGACCACGAATTACGTGACGTAAGGTACAGTCTATTTGCCCTGACGTGTAACGCGCATCGTGGAAACATTTGTTTGCTCACCCGCAGGCTAATCGTTGTTCACCGGGATGAATCCACGATGATTGATTTTAACGCGTGTTTTACATCGTTGCACGAGGCGCTTCGAGATTGACGCTTGCTCGCCACATTGTTAATTAAATGGAACGTAATGGCTCGATGCTCACGCTCAGGGTAATAGATAACTTCCGTATGGAAATGAGAATGATTAAGAAGTGCATCGTCTCTTCTGCAATCTTGTTTAGGGACCTGCATCCTGCCATATTTTATCCTTTACACTCGAATCCTCGTTTTCCCTTTAGCTTCTCTCAGACTAAAATAAAATGAAATAAGAAACGTGTAAAAATAATCGTACTAAATATCAATGAATATAGAATATTGAATTTTCTAATATTTTTGTCTAATAGATATATAACTGTTTGTTCAGTTATATTTAGGAAGCTAATGTGTAGATAAATTACCGACTGATCTAGGATCTAATTCACCGACACTACTGCCACAATTTAATGTACAATTTCATATTATCGTGGACTGTAACGTCTCGGTGAACCAGTTTTTCACATGTACAAGATGCATTAACCGGTATTTACCTACCATCGACGCCCTTTTCCCGTTCGCTTGTAAATGCTCGTTAATGTTACACATCTTTTGGATTCCGTAAGACCGTAAGATATCAGTCGGTCAGAAAGGAACGATTTTCATTTCCCAACGGCCTTGATAGACCGGCAAGCAAGTGATCGGACGACATNATTTCCCAACGGCCTTGATAGACCGGCAAGCAAGTGATCGGACGACATTCCAGCAATCGCGAGAACGTCGCGCTTCGGGCGCGCACTGCGATTAAGTATAATAAGGCGTAGCGGAGCGGTTTACTGGCCCCCATGAGGGTTTCTCCGGGCCCCGATCGTCGTTCATAACGCTCGATCGAATGTGCCGGAGAAGTCAATGAAGTCATAAGTCGATGTCTCGGGACACCGCTACAATTTCATTCCGGAAGATCAGCATGATTGCACGATTATATACTACCAGTTACGCACTTTTATAATCGAGGTCCAATAAATGATATATGTACTTCTTCTTCTTCTATCGCAATATGTCAATACCTATCTGATTATTGTCCTTTGATTTGATTAATTGAAAATTATTTAGCTGGTCTATTTTTTGTGATAGTAGATTGTGAATGCCTGTACAAATTCATATTTTTATGAAGTGAATCTGCAATGAATACAATATGAATACGTTTTTTCGGATATTAAGCTCATTCTGTAGATTTTTATATCTTCCTGTGAATACAGTCTTTCGTGGCAATATTTAACTGATTATTGTCCTTTGATTTGATTAATTGAAAATTATTTACTTGGTCTATTTTTTGTGATAGTAGATTGTGAATGCCTGTGCAAATTCATATTTTTATGAAGTGAATCTACAATGAATACAATATGAATACGTTTTTTCGGATATTAAGCTCATTCTGTAGATTTTTATATCTTCCTGTGAATACAGTCTTTCGTGGCAATATTTAACTGATTATTGTCCTTTGATTTGATTAATTGAAAATTATTTACTTGGTCTATTTTTTGTGATAGTAGATTGTGAATGCCTGTACAAATTCATATTTTTATGAAGTGAATCTGCAATGAATACAATATGAATACGTTTTTTCGGATATTAAGCTCATTCTGTAGATTTTTATATCTTCCTGTGAATACAGTCTTTCGTGGCAATATTTAACTGATTATTGTCCTTTGATTTGATTAATTGAAAATTATTTACTTGGTCTATTTTTTGTGATAGTAGATTGTGAATGCCTGTGCAAATTCATATTTTTATGCAGTGAACTTCTCTAACGAATATGTTTAAATATTAGGCTCATTCTGTAGATTTTTGTATCTTCCCATAAACACATAGTCCAATGCTATTATTTGTACAGGTTCGACAATAAAGTTTTCAATCGAATAGAATAATCCCAAAGCGTATGATCAATATTTATGAGGTTATTCTAATATCATTATTATGCAGTCCAGCGTCTGCAAAAATGGCGGCGCGAGGATTAAACATTCTTTCACATTTATCTTGCCGGCATATGTCGCTCGACTTTCCTTACCTGTGACTTCCAAAAGAAATGTTTCCAAGGCTGAACGTGACGAAAGGTGATTTTGTCAATTTAACGTGTCCATTTTCCAACGTTTATAATCGTCAGAAGCGGATGACCCAGTGCCTCGTGTATATCTGAAGTTTCTTTATTTCAAATAAACACCATTATCATAATAATATGACGTTGTATTTTGAAAGCCGTCTAACTAGATATTACTTTTCACATGGCGTGGCGCGAGTGCATGCCTGTTTTATCATAGCAAGATGTTCGCGCACAGGCCGCTTATTAAGGCCCACTGTTTACGCAACGCGCGCGATGCCAATAGCCAGCGTGCATTCCGCTCTTTTACTTACCCTCGCGCACGTATACGCGTACAAATACACGTGCACGATGGAATGCGAATATCATTCGTGCCAGAAGTCCACCGATCCCTTCTCATAAATTTCTACGAGCGGATTACGCTTATGGTTGCGTTCACCTGATCGAAGAAGGTCTCGATAGATGAATTGACATGTATCGCGATTTGCAGGTCCGTCTGGAAAGTATCGGAGCCGAGGACATAGTGGACGGGAATCCAAGATTGATACTTGGCCTGATCTGGACCATTATCTTGAGATTCCAAATCCAGGAGATCGAGATCGACGTGGACGAGGAGAACGACAGCAGCGAGAAGAAGTCAGCCAAAGATGCACTGTTACTCTGGTGTCAGAGGAAAACTAACGGGTATCCTGGCGTTAACATCCAGGATTTTACCGGTAAGTTCTTTGCTAATCTCTTCCAGTTACGAGAATTCATATACAATTTGCCATCTGACGTGTAAATGTGATTGATTGCAGTATCGTGGAGAAGTGGTCTTGGTTTCAATGCCCTCATCCACGCTCACAGACCAGACCTGGTTAATTGGTCAGAACTGCAGCAAAATAAAAATATCGACAATCTTAATTATGCCTTCGACGTGGCCAACTCGGAACTTGGTATTCCGCGATTGTTGGACGCGGAGGATGTTGATACCGCCCGGCCTGACGAGAAATCCATCATCACGTATGTCGCTTCTTATTACCATACCTTTGCCAGGATGAAGAACGAGATCAAGAGCGGTAAAAGAATCGCGAATGTAAGTCAGATTTTACGTTGCACGCCTGTCTGTCGAGATATACTAATTTGATCGTTAAAGAACTCAAACTAAAGCAATGATTATTATCCTTAGATCGTGGGACAAATGATGGACGCTGACAAGATGAAGATTCACTACGAAAAGCTCACAACAGACTTGTTGGAATGGATCAAGATGAAGATAGGAGTACTAGAAAACAGGAACTTCCCCAATTCTTTAGAAGGTATTCAGAGGGAATTGTTAGCCTTCAAGCAATATAGAACTGTAGAGAAACCACCGAAGTACAAAGAACGGTCAGAAATAGAGGCTCTGTACTTTCACATAAACACCCAATTGAAATCCTTGAATCAGCCTGCCTTTACGCCTCAAGAGGGTCAATTGATACACGACATCGAAAGAAATTGGGTAGAGCTGGAACGGGCTGAGCATCGTCGAGAAGTCGCTCTTAGAACCGAGCTTCTCAGGCAAGAAAGATTAGAACAGTTGAACTATAAATTCGAAAGAAAGAGTGTTCTCAGGGAAGGTTACTTGAAAGAAATGATCCAAGTGTTAACGGATCCTAGATACGGTAGCAATTTAGCCCAGGTAGACGCCACAGTGAAGAAACACGAAGCCATTAGTGCGGATATTTTAGCTCGCGAGGAACGCTTCCACGATTTGACTAACATGTCGGAGGAATTAGTAAGAGAAAATTACCACGGGTTAGAGAGAGTGCAAATAAGAGAACAGGAAGTTCTCCAGAGGTGGAAGGAGCTCTTAGCTCTCCTAGATCATCATAAATCCAATTTAGTTGCCTTGAGTTCTCTCATGAGCCTCATGCGAGAGATCGACACAACTTTGGCCTCCATACAAGAACTGCAGCTGAATTTCCAAAGTACGGACGTTGGGCCACATCTATTGGGAGTCGAAGACCTGTTGCAGAAGCACAGCTTGCAAGAATTGCAAGTAACTGCTCTTGGAGAGACACAGAGGAGGCTGGGTAGACAAGCGGCTCAGCATTTGGCTCAACCTCAGAGCAAGGAGGTGCCTCTGTTGCAGCAAAAGCTGGAGATGTTGAACCGAGCCTACGACGATCTAGTGGAATATAGCAAGGAGCGTAAGGCTCGTTTAGAAGACGCCAGGAATTTCTTCCATTTCCTTCAAGATCACGAGGACGAGGAATCCTGGCTGATTGAGAAACAACGCATTTGCAAAGCTGGGATATCAGCCAAGGACTTGCGTGCTGTAATTTCGTTGCAACAGAAGCACAAAGCACTTCAGGATGAGATGAAAGTACGGAGGCCCAAGTCTGAACAGTTGTGTGACGCCGGAAGAAAGCTGATAGCTGACAATCATTCTTCGTCTTTGGAAATTCAAAATCGCATCGACTCGTTGCAAGAACACTGGAAGGTCTTGGAAGAGCTGGCTGCCCTCAGAAAGAAACAGTTGGACGACGCAGCGGAAGCCTTTCAATTTTACGCGGACGCGAACGAGGCAGATTCTTGGATGAACGAGAAGATGACCCTCGTCGCCTCTGAAGACTACGGCGTTGACGAGCCCAGCGCTCAGGCGCTTTTACAGAGACACAAAGACTTGGAAGGAGAGTTGAACGCCTATAAAGGTGACGTGCAATCGCTGAACATGCAGGCTGAGAAGCTCATTAAGTCTGGAATTTCCACTCTCGAGTTATCCGCTGATCCAGAACCCGTTGCGGAATTGGAACAAGAAGAATGGAGTAAGTTTCGACTTTTCAAGTTCAAGTTCTCGTTAATTCTTCTTCCATGAAAGAAAGAAATTTAAAAAAAAAATGTTTCTCTTTTTTCTTTTTTTTTTTTTTTTTTTTTTTTG
>NIPQ01091009.1:0-16398 GCA_002806875.1 Lepidotrigona ventralis hoosana | reverse complement strand
CGAACGATATTTGACTGTACGTTCTTTATAAAACGAATTTTCTGTATCATAAAAAACACAGTGTCGAGAGCGAAGTTCTTTCGAACATATTAAAAACCAATCATTATTTGTGTTTTACAAAAAATTTTGTGCAATGTAACATTCCGTTCATGTCAAGTTTCTTAAAATAATTTTATATCAATAATATTTAATATTTATTAATAACGTTTGTAATAATAATTTTCATTTCTGTTATAAAAATGTCCAGGCATTTACAGTGCAATGTAACATTCCGTTCATGTCAAGTTTCTTAAAATAATTTTATATCAATAATATTTAATATTTATTAATAACGTTTGTAATAATAATTTTCATTTCTGTTATAAAAATGTCCAGGCATTTACAACAAATTTAAATCCGAAAGTATTGTACTAATTGTAACATTTCGAAATGAAATACACGAAGATAAAACAAACCTCTATTTTACATTTTTACCTTACAAAAAAACTTACATTTCCATATACATTCATAGTTGTTTAATAAATCATCCAAAATCCCTATTTTTTTTCTTCTTTATAAAAATATAAACTTTCTCTTTAATACTGCCTTCGTAAAAATATTAATTTCCCAAAAGATAATCTGCAGTTATATCTTGGGAATTACCCAAAAATCTACTCCAGTTTCTTATTCTTCAATTAAAATGTTCCATTTTCTTCCACAATTCTACTTCTCGATCTCGTTGCACAATACTGTTGGATTCCACGGAAGATACACGTCTATTTCGTTTATTAGTCGTAGTTGAATGTATAAGAATCGACAACCAAACGGTACCATTTCTTTTCATTCTTACAAGTATTTGTAACTTGTTTAAACAAAGGGCAAAAGGTTCGAGTCTTATCATAATTCTTGTGTCCTGAACAATGTAATCATCTGTTTGGGTAACAAACCCTTCGTGATTTATGAAGAACGAGTGATCATTCGAGCACATCTTTGCCAATTTTCCAGCGATAATTTTTCCGCTTTCTCTAGAGTTGCTGACCGTAATAGCCGTTTCGTCGTCACTCGAACTGATTCGAACGAGATCTTTATTTGCCAGCGGTGTATAATATTTAGCGAAACGTGTGAAACGTTCACAAAGACCGGGCCAGACCGAGGTAATGGCTCTTTCGACGAAGCCTGCTCCTTGTAATTATTTCTCGCGCGCACAAGCACCGCCGAAAAGCCGGTTCTAATTTGTGCTCCAGCAATTTATCCTCCCCGTTGCTCGTTATCGTCTTCCGTTTAATCCGGCCGCGGTGCTTCTCCTCGAAAATTAAGAGAAATCAGCGCCTAAGCATTCGATTGCTGCGGATTACGATAATTTACAACGCTTTCTACTATAACATAATATATAACACAAGTAATTGAGTATCCTTATGAGTAACGATTTATTTCTACTTCCTCGAACTAAGTAAGTAAGTAAGTAAGTAAAATTGATTTTGTATGTATTTTTGGAATTTCTAATAGCAAGGAAATGACACTCTGTCGGTGAAGATAGTTCTGAATTCGATCTCAAATTTCAAAAGTGCGGTCGAAAGTTTCCTTCAATTTCAACAGGTTGATTTTATTCTTCAGTAAGAGTTTATAATCTATTAGGTATATACACGTTGGATCGAAGCTCGTTCGAATCTGACGAATTTCGATATTTTAATTTCGTTCTGTTTGCACTTTATTAGAGAGGAATTTCACTTCTGACATGAAGGAGGAATTTTTATCGAGAAAAAAAAAGAACGATCGATCTGATAATCGTGAATTTGGACGCGATGTCGTTTCCATTATGAAAAATAACGAGATTCGCCGTTCCCCGTCGGCGATCTTAATCCACTGAAATTAAATTTAAATCCAATCGCTGTCGAACAATTTGAAATTTAAAGTTTCGAAACGATTTCAAATTGAAGACGATTCGTCCATTCAAAATACAAAATACATTATATACACCTTTGCACGTGATGATGTGCTGTCAATGAAGTCAATAATAAAAGAAAATTAATTATAAATTATCCTGCCACATTTTTCCCAAAAATTCGACGTTCATCCACTGATGTGAAGTCATTTTCTTCTTCCGTTCGCTTAAAGACGTCTTCCGCTTCCTCTAAAAGGGAAAGGCAATTCTTACTGGCGGCGATTTCGCGTGAAAACAATCCGAACAATTTACAACAACGTCTGCAGCGAGCGACTTATTGTAATAATCCCCGGCGCCTTTATCGGCTTTGAGCGCGATGCCAAGCGAGCTTCCTTCGTAACGATGGCGAGGAGGATCGTGCCAAAAACGATGTCGAGCAGTTACGATCCGCGATACTCTGGCAAAAATGATCGCAGACGTTTCGTTTATCGCGCCAACTCGCAAGAAATCGCGAGCAATTCCTCCCGAAAAAAAGGGCGATCACCCCGCTGTTTCGTTCGAAAGCAGGCGTCGCGACGCTACCGTGCCTTCTCGCGAACGATCGACAATCGTTAAGAACGAGATCTAAATTCGTCGTTGATAACGCTGGGAAAATCTTCAGGGAAAGTTATTGAAATTGTATAAATTATTGTGGAGAAGTTTCTTTCGATAATAGGAAACTCTTTCGAATAATTTAGTTAAATATTCGCTTAAATACATTCCTTTATACTTCTTAATACTACAAATAGTAGTATTCTTAATAATTTAATTGAGTCATTGTTAGCAATAAATATTTTAAAATTAGGATTTTGAAAGTATTCAAAAAGAATTCAAAATAAATCCTGATGAACATGTTTATGGCGTGGGTGTTTGCTATTTTTTAATAACCTTCGAAGGGACAATGAGAATTCTGTTAGCCAATTAGACTCTGATCCTGCGAACTCAAGTTCAATAAATAATTTTTATAAAGTAGTTCAAAAACGTAGAGCAATTGATATATCCATTCTGTCCATTAAATTAAATTAAATAAATATGCACACTTAAGGTTTAAAATTATTCTAAATTCGAAGAAAATAATATTGGGAAATTACTACTTCTAGCAAACAGTCTTTAGGATTAAACACAAGTATTCGTTCCGTGCAACTTCTTCTCTTCTAATGTAAGAGAAGCCATTCGAAATCACTGATATTATAATTTCTCATATGTATTTCAAACAAGTTTACTACAATATTTCTTATAAACTACTTGAAAGTTTTCAATATTATCAAATACCTTGAAATTTTTGCATTTAGTGATTGCTAAAACTAAGATTTGTATTTAGGAATTAATGACTTTAATTAATTATCGAATCGAAAATACAAATGTATGTAAATATATGTAAGAAATATGCTACGAAGGTAAACTAAATATATTATAAAATGTAATATTAAATATATTATTAAATATACAAAATATATTGAACATATTAAAATTCAAAGGTAAAAAAAATATTTATGTATAAATAGATAATCCCTAGATGGAAAATCTATCGTAATTAATCGTTTGACTGTGTGTGTGTGTGTATGTGTGTGTACTGCAAGGTAAAAGTGTACACATCAATGGCATACATACGGATCGACGTGAATGGTGGCACGTAGGAAAACCTTATTCATTGAGCAACGATTCGGACAGATTTGTGCGTAATCGCACTCATTCCCCGCTACCATGCAAGAAATCGATTATATTCTTACAGAGTAGCTGCTACGTGATCGCACTTAAGTGACTGTTGACACCATTCCTACGTACTGTTACGAGATATCACTTTGAAAAACGTCAATTTCGAAGCAAGCACTTTCTCAATCATTGAATCATCTAATCGCGGGCGTTTGGTTCTAAGAATTTCAACAAAAAAAACTGGGCGTTTTCACTACACAGAGAACTTCTGTTCCTCTGAATGTAGAAAATACTCCTCACCTACGTTTCACAAGTTGTGTAACTTCTCTGTAACTCAATAAAAATCCAACGTTCATCTTTCAAGTGTCCCAACATCCGAAGGAACTTCTCGAAGAGCCGAACGAAAGTTCATCACCTCATCAAGTCCCACGCGTTACGTAACTTTCAAATTTTACTAACAAAATTAGACAATTTTCGAGAATCGGGACAGAATTTTCGGAATAAAATTTTCGAAGGAACTTTACAGAGATCTCGGAGGAATCTCCCTCTCATCCATGCCTTCCGAACTTAACAAAAGTTCAACACACAGTTCGGACTTTCGAAATTCTTTTCCAATCTCCAAGTTCACATCCAAGGTCCATCCCAGAGATTATTCAACAACTTTTTCACGTTTTTCGGGAAATCTTCGTTCTTTCAGAAACGCGACGATTCACACAGTGAATTTCACTGATCCCGCGATTCACGTTTCTTTTCAGAGAACTTCACGCTCGACTCGAAACTGTCGCTGCTCGTTTCGACCGCAACTGAAGTTTCCACGTGTTTTCCATTGGGCGACGGCCCACGACCGGCAGTTTCGAAACTGCACGTCCGTCGCAGACGTAACTGCCTAATCCCAGTCGCTGCGAAACTTTCGATTTCCTTGGACGTTCGAGCGGGGACTTTCTACGCGGAAAGCGCCGCCACATCGTTGGCGAAGTGGAGCAACACGGATCCAACGAAGCCGTGACGATGACCTTGTGGAGGACGCGGCTTCCCGCGTGCAAGGAAGAGGATTCGAACGACGACGTCGCGTACACCAGGTCCCGGTAGCACACTAAATGTCGCAATCGGTCGCCGTACCTTTGAACGCGACGTTGAGGAAGGGGCCGAATACTTTCTCTCGACGATCGGCGCGAATCAGCGGCATACAGGTCTACGGTTTGCCTGGAGGAACACTCGGCCACGAGTTTTTACCAAAGGAACAGCTAGTCCGCCGTCACGTTTTCCACCGGTGTTCCTCTGCCTCGCGACTGTCACGTAGACACAGGTCCGCGAAATCGATCGAGATCGATCTACCTGGTATCGTTTTAGAGAGAGATACTTGTGATGATTGTTGCACGAATGTAATGGTTCGGCTGTTTCTTCTGGTCGTCGAAGAGTGAGTGAGCATAAAATGCGATATGGATCGGTGAATGAAGTGAATTTGGGATAGTTGGTGCTGAGATTGATTGAGATTTTAGAGAGAAACTTGTGGACAGTTGCACGAATGCATTGGTTGGAGTTTTGGATGAAGAGTGAATAGAACGATGAAGATGAGTTAAAAATGTAAAGTAAATTTAAGGTAGTGTGCTGAAGTTGATTGGCATTTTAGAGAGAAACTTGCAAATAGTTGCGTGAATGTAATGTTTCTTCTGATCATTGAACGGTAAATAAAGAGAATGGGTCAAAACGAATGGATTTATGAATGGAATGAATTTGAGATACGCTGACATTGATTGAGATTTTGTCCACCATCAACGAAGAATGTTAAATCATTTGAAAGACACTTAGAGAGTTTCTTTAATTTATAATTGGCACTATATTAAAAAGAATTGTTGATGAATAATTAGAAATTTGAATGAAAAAGTGATAAGATTATCATACAAAAAGTGAGCTTCAGTGTTTGTGAAATGCTTCCTCTGATTATTGATTGTTTATTAAACATTGAAATCGTTTAAAAGATATTATGTATAAAGAATTGATTGGAGAATATCAGAAATTTTTCATTGAGCTACGATTGAAATTAGAGGTCAATGTATTGTCACTTTTCTGAGGAATTGAACTGCGACATGATATTGAAGGAACATTTAAAAAGTAATAACGCGATTGATCTGTTAGACAGCGTCCAGAAATGCAAATAACACGCGCGTTTTCCATCCTGGGATGTTGCTTCCTTGTGATGACATTGGCGAATGCGGTACCGGCTCCACAGGAACCCACCTTCCAGCTTCCGGTACAGCTGATCGGCTTCCCCGTGATCACTATCGCTGTCAGGCTCACTAATTTTGTGAAGAAACTCGCATACTCGTTGAATCCAGGTGATTTTAAATGTTAAGATAAAAAAAAAAATCGTTACTGAAAATAAATTGCTCGTGTAATAAAATGAAACAATACTAGGTTTTTCAATTATGTTCTGGGAAATATGAATTTGCGTTTCTGTAAAAATCCGTGGTTTAAAAATTTGGAAGCTTGAAAGACACAGTGAACGTAAAGAAATACTTTAAAATATGTAAAAAAAATTTTTTCACAACTAGATTCATTTTTCAGTGATCTTGAAAAGTGAAATCTCCTCTTAATGTCTGCTTTTGAATAGTTTTCTTTTTATTAAACCATTTTATCGAACCTTGAACATTAGGATTAAATAACGAGATGTTAGGCTTTCTCAAATTTTTAATATCATTTATTATTAAAAGTTGAGTAAAACGTTGAAACAAAAAATCGCACAGCAAGTATCAAGGGCTCGTTGTAAAGCGAAGACTTTATTTTTCAAAATGATGGTGGCTCTAGTTACGAAAATAATTGTTGAATGTTTCCAGACATGTTTGAATTTTCGAAAAAAAATGTATCTTCACTTTTTTACTCATTACGCGATGTAGAAAAATCATTTTTGAAAAAAAGAGAACGAACTCACAGCTGTCAAAGTGGAGGTTTCGTGCCTTGAAATAAAATCAAGTGTAATATTCTTTTACAAATCGACAATTTTTCATCGTTATTAGTTCAATTATGTTCTCTACAATATAAATACATAAATGAAAAAAATACAAGCTCGACGTGTTGAACGGTAGGCATCTGCTTTTCAAATCTAAGAGAATAGATAAATCAGGATAGAAAACAGGAACAGAATCAGTTTCATCTAATTAAATAGCAACAGTTCAACACGCTATCGTATCAAGCAAGCGAATTTTTACCATTTTCGTTAAAGTGAAAATGTTTGCGAGAACAAGTTCAACAGCCGTGTTTCCTTCAACTGAATCCACGGTCAGTTCAGTACATTCAATGAGAAAAGAGATCGACGTGCAGGTGATTCGTCTAGCCTAGTAGTTCCGCGCCGTGAATCGAATGAACGAAGTAACGAAAGCGAAAGTGTTCCACTTGTTGCAACTTCTCCGTTGGAATATACCGTGTAACGTTCACGTAACGTTCAATTCGCCGTTGTTTCACTGGACAAGCATTAGTCTAATTGCCAACAAATTCTTCTGCTTTTTAATAATTATTATAATAATTAAATAACTATTTTAGGATAAATTTCGGAAAATTCTGTTAATCAAATTTTTGTAAAATGTCACCTTGTGACATAGAGGAGCGTAACATTATCAGTGTCGAATGTTCGATATCGCAAATTTTCCAATTCGGTGTCTTCGATATTATTGATATCCAATTTAGCGAACTGAATGCTGATAATTTTCACGCAGGGAATTTAACAATAATGATTTTTAATATCGTTGGTCCGTCGAATTGAGAATTCATCGATCTCCAAAAATTATTATTGTACCGTTCGACGTGATAGAATGAACTTTATAATTTTATGACTTCAATATCGAAATTTATCGTCATTATATTAACATCCCCGTTTGTGTATCCATCGCTTCTTTTGCGCATCATTGTGCGTTTCATATTCATGAAATGGCTGAGCGACGGATTCTTTTTCTTCTTTTTCTTTTCACTTTTTCAGATTCGTCGACTCGCGAATAAATCGGTTTCGGTGTCGATAATTCGATCGAAACGACGGGGGTTTTGACGAGCGGTCAGCAATGACAGGCAAACACGCGGCCGCCGATGGGATCCTATCTAGACGTGTCAATTTTCGTTAAAGTGAACGTTGGAGGAGTCACGTTATTAATTGGTCATTAGCTAGGGATAGTTATTTAACGGTTCTGAATGATCGAAACGAGGATTGTCACTTGGATTGATGACAGTGGTCTGTCTGGCCTGAGTGTAACACTCTCTACTCGCGATCCGTATAGTGCATTAACTCGTCTGACGAATGAAAATACATTGATTCACGAAGACACAACGATAGCGAGGATAATAGACGAGGGATGAAATTTATCTTTATTTAGAGGTGCATTAAATAAAGCGAAAGATTTCGATTTTAGCGAAATTTTCGACTTAGAGACGTCGTGTCCGACGTGTACGATTCCAGTTTTCGAAAGCGGCGTATCACTAATTGCGAAACCATTTCACCACAGTTCTCCTCTTCGTTCTTCGTTTTTCAGAGACTTACGTCAGCCGTGTGAAACGAGATCTGCCTCTGGTGCACGACGAAGAGATCCTAGACGTTGGCCAAGTGGAGAAGAAACTGATATCGGAGCTGGGCAGTAACATTTGCGTTTACGAGAGGGTCTGCGTCAAGTACGCGGCCAAAACGCTTCAGAAACGAAGTCGCGNTAATTATCAAAAGTTTGTATTAAAGCTTCAACACGGAACTTACTTACGAGATCGAAGGCATCGAATCTGAAATAAGATAAAGACGTCTGAATTAGATCGCAGAAATCGTACCGAGACCGAGTAACGACACTTTCAGTATCCACCGTGCGCTTATAAATCCCTCTGTAATCCCTCCACGAGCGAACACTAAGCAACGATCCGACGTTATTCTTCTTACCAAATAAAAAGAAAAGAAAAGAAAAAAAAAGACACGATCCAGTTACTCTACAACGTACTCTACACACGTGATAGTGTACACACGCAGCGATTTATGCCATCGCACGGCTGTATACTCGGGTTCGTAACGCTTTCACAATAAAAGAAAAGAAAAAAAAAGACACGATCCAGTTACTCTACAACGTACTCTACACACGTGATAGTGTACACACGCAGCGATTTATGCCATCGCACGGCTGTATACTCGGGTTCGTAACGCTTTCACAATCGAGTTCATTAGATGGTACATAACGTTGCCGGGGATTGGTGGTTTTACAGCGAGTACAAATCATCGCCGAACCCGATGAAGGAGAATTATTTATTGAGCGTGTTCCTGGGCGACATCATAGGAAGCCCGCGACTCTGTCATCAGTTGGCAAAACGAGGGAGAGGCTGCGACGAGGCCACGCTCTCGGATTAACTGTAAACCGTAACCATTTACGAGGCCCTGTACAGATTGTAAATATCGTCGAGAGTGTGTTCACCGGTTTTCATCCACGAGAGGATCGTTCATCTTTACTGCACAGCAGTCCTGGGTTCCGTGAAATGCGAGCATGAGGTCTTGCAAAGGAAACTGACGACTTTTGGATACGTACGTGAATTAACTGTTATCGCTTCGTTACCTCAAGTTTCTTTCAACATACGGTTAATTGTTGTACTTCATTCTCGACAAAATATAATAAATAGAGTTTATATATATATATATATGTATTTTTTTTTTCTTTGGATTACTTTCTTTGTGGAGATATTTTTGAACGAGGGAATAATTGCTTGCAATGAACTTTGTTGCAAGATGTAAATTAGAATCTGTGGCCAATTTTCCAATTAATTTGAAATTTCTGTTATAGATAGATTTTTAGCGATGAGTATGTTTTCTTGCAACACGCAACGATTCTGGAAATTAATTGCACATATCTGTGTCCAAAATAATGTACGTGAAATAATTATGCGAATAAATTACACGAGGATCTCAAAGCTGGAATTGCCGGAGACATGAAAAATTTTATTACCTTCCCAAGGTGCGCCTTTTGATTTATTTACTATAAATTTCTTATTGCAGTATCGGTATTCCCAGCGTTGAACATTCATGCACAATACAGAATGACGATTTTCGAAGTTTAATTTCAAGGGAGGTTAGAAAGATAAAAAAAAAAATGTTTATTCTTGCCAGAGCAACGAATAAATGTCATTTAAATTAATTCTCTGTGTTAATCAATGAATAAAATCACTTACGAAAACAAACACACTGGTTATTTCGTCTGCTTGAACTACGACGAGCGCGTACTCGCGGCACGGGCGCGAAAAACGGTCACACGAAGTGAGAGTAGATGACGTTCCTTCCTACCTACGCCTCTTCGGCCGAGCTTGTGTACGAGGAACGCTTTCGAAGAAAGTTTCAGTTGCCGTGGAACTGTGACACGATCATCCGCGAGGCGAAACACTGCCGTATTCCAGCAGCAATCACGACAAAGTGCCATTTCGACGTAGGAATTATCGTCGTCGACCGTTTTAGCCGTCTCGCGAGTGAAACTCTTGCGATTCGGTCGACGTGAAAGTTGAAAAAAAAAGGAATTATATATATAACGGGCGATGGTGATTCTGAAAAACGTGACCGAAGAAGTTTCTTCGAAATTTGATCGATCTTAAATATCAAATGGAAACGAGAGCAATGAAAAATCGTGGAATGACGTTCGAATTTATTTTCCTTTTCGCTCTTCTGTGTCCTCATTTCTGCGTTCACGCGGACCATCAGTTTCGAAGGATTCGCCGTGAAGTCGAGCGAGGCGATTCTTGCGATTTTGACGAAACTCGAAGCGATTATAACGCCACGGATTTATTGAGGTAAGTACCATTCGTGTGTGCAGTGCGAATCGCGTTAATGCGATAACGAAGAAATACGTGCTGGAGCTCGATTCGAGTGGAAAAAACATGGTTCGTCGCCGTAGGTGCATCGATGAATTGGTTGTCGATCTCGTCGATCGAGAAAGTGACGGGCTGACGAGCGGGAAAGGTCAATCGAATGGATCCACGGGCAGGCAAATCTCTTTTATGGACGTTCTATCGAGTATTTTTAACAATGCTGTCACGGTACGTTTGAAATTAAATTTATTCGTTCGTCAGACTTTATTCAGACTTTGTCAGAAAAGAAGAAGAGAGAAAAGAAAGATCGTTGTTATTGAGTTTTTTATAATTCACGGATCATTTCGTTACAAAATCGCGTGAAAACATCGTGAATGCCATTAGGCGGGGATTTATTGGTTGCAACTTTCCCAAATTAATAACAAACTACCTCGTGAAACTTAATATTCTAGCTCACGTTGCCATACGAGAAACTCCTCATAAAGAGTTTAACGTATTATCGGTTATTATGAAAGCATTATGTGAGGTACAACTCTATGTATCGTGAAAAGCTTTCAAATTAGACAAAGTTTCTTTAAAAACATCGAGATCTTTCGTGTGTGAGAATCTAATTCTAATTTTTCATATATTTCAAACAACTACAATACCCTGTGTTTTATATTTAAAAACGTTTTTAAACACTTTCGAATACTTATATTTGACTGAAAACTTTTCGCTAGTAGTAGTAGAAGTATTATTAAACGCGGTAAATGAATTTCAACTACGTTCTTTAAACGTTTCGCTGGCAATTTCAAAAGATACAAGGACGAATAAAATGAAGCGAAATTCGACTTTCTATTTCTAGTTTGTTTTTTCAAATTTTACTACCCTCAAATACAACATTCGTCCTTAAGAATAAAAGCCTTTTATTATGAAAAGCCTTTCAGGATAACTAAAAATAAAAAATAAAGACTGAAACAAAATTTTTAAGACTAACTAATAATGTTTAAATCTCATAAAAATATTGTATCGTGGTGGAGGAAGTGATCTTATTACAGTAGAATTCCGTTGACATGAACTCCATTTTATTCGGTAATGTCCATTTGTTATTTTAATCAGTCCCTGGTCAAATAAACTTTAATCCACTTGTTTATGAACGAAATTTATCATCGAAATTTATTTGTAGACTCTTGTTACATAAACTTCCATCGTACAAATTACTAACAAATTTATATAAACTGAATTTTACTGTATTGACCTGTCTCTCTCTCTCTCTCTCTCTCTCTCTCTCCTTCTAAATCATTTTCATGAAATAATATATTACTATCACAAAAATGTCATATTTAAGAAATTAATGAAAAAAATTATTACCACTAACTGTTCTCTCGTGAACACTGTAACTTAATCAAAATGATATTTTAAAGGAATTATTCATCATCAATGAACTTCCTCAAAATCGTGATAATCTTCTAATATCAGAAATTCCAAAGATATTACACTCACAGCTAGTTCCATAACACTTAAATACCATTGCACGAAGTGCCATTCTGCCCGATATATTTGACACGAGAGAAAAGGAAGCAATCAATGATCCCCACGACGTCCACGTTCCCCCGCGTCTACGCAGAAAATTCCGCAACTTTTCTGCTTACAGCCGCATCAGAGCAGCTCCCATCCGGCGTACTCGACTTCCGACTACCAGCAATCGAATTATCCGAGCGGAACGGCCGGCCCTCCCCCCGGATTCCGGCTGAATCTCCTCGACGCGCTGTCCACGATATCCAGCCACGACGACTACAAGTGTGTACCGAGGATACTCTGCGAGATGGCGAGCGGAAAACTTCCTGGACGATCGTTAGGCAAACAGGGATCCGGCTTCTTCGAGTTCCTCGGTCGGAACGTTTTCACGGAGTACGTGGCCGCAAAATCAAGTTTCTCAAATGGAACATCGAGAGAGAGAGAGAGAGAGAGAGAGAGAGAGTGTCTGTGTCTCACGATGGATTTTTCTTCTTGCCCTTTCAGCTGGCTGACGAAAATCGACGTCGCCGGAATGTCCCCGTTGCTAAACTTCGGCAGAGCGATGATCCTCGGTTATGGCAACCGAGGAAATTCCGTGGCGTGCTACGAGGCGTTCCCAAAGTGTCCGAGCGACGCGAACGGCTTGATTTATTATCTGAACAATTATAACGGAGGCTTCTTCAACCTTTTCAACAGGATTCGGGGCGGGAAATACAGGACGTCTGATAGAGTTCCTGGACAACGAGGTGAGATAATTGAGAGCATTATTGAGGGCATTCTTGTGATTCTGTTGTTATCGTACAAATGTATTCTCAATATTACAAATTACATTGAACAAATATATTGTCATGTTCGATAATAACAGGACGATTGAATAAATTTGTTAATCTCTGGCATTTTGTTCAGTCAACGATTATTCGAAGATCGAGCTGAGGGAAAGGATAGTCGCTGGGAATTGGAAGGGACACGTTCGAAAGGGTCCAGCGCGGAATACAGTTCAGTTTCCGCCTACGAAGTATCGAGAATATCACGAGAAGAGAGAATATCCAAGATTTGACACAGTAAGAAGTAACAACGACATCGTCTTTCCCAGCGAGAGAGAATTGAGCATCGAACCGTCGACGAATAGCTTACAGAACGATTTTCTAAAATCGGAGAACGCCGCATTTTTCCCCAAAGTAATTGTATAAAATACGTCAGATTTAACGCAATTCCTGTTTAATAATAAATATAAATATATATGTGTATATTATTTCAGGAAACTGACGACAGAAGGATCTCTCGATTTCGATTTCCTTCGAGTTTCGCGCTCGCACCATCGTAGCTACAAACGATGGTCGATAAAATAAGCAAATCCTAAGTAAATACCACAGTGAATTCGATCCTGATTGAGTACAGACCTTCTCCGAAACGCGTTGAATCTAGAATCGTTCTAAACTCTTAGGCTTGTGCAAGAATCTGCGTAAAATACGCCAAGTACTAATTTAATTAATAATAAATAAATATAAACCGCTCGCTGAAAAAGAGAAAGTTGCAACACAAATCCGGAAATCACTGTGCCAGGTGCTTGCAGAACTATCGAAATTTGAGTAGAAGGTAAAAAGATCCATCGAACTGTTGCGGAATACGAATTTGAAATTTCGACATCTCTTTGCAAGCTGTCAATCGAAAGATTGAACGATTTCGTTTTTTAAGCGATTGCGATCTTTTGACAATTATTACAGGGAGAAAGAAATGACGACGAGAGCTTTATCTGCAAACGATCCATAAAATAAGCCTCGGTGAATTCGATTCTAATTATATATCCTTCCTCGAAGTGCGTGCAGGATAATTTAAACGCGCAGCGAAGATTAGCACCGCGATAAAATATCGAATTTCAATTTTCCATCGTGTAAACCAGGCGTCAGGCATACACGTCGTGCGTCGCAAATTCGCGGATTATCAGTGTCCAGAGGATGGCTGGTGAGGCTCGATACAAGTTTCCGACCATGAGGCAACGTCGTTTATTTCGTCAGCGTGGAGCAACACGATCGGCGATTTTCTATCCACCTGTGCGCGATCCGCTTATAACAGGAAGTGGCGAGTCGCTCGGCGAACGCGGTGTTACTGACGCGGACGCCATTTGTGGGAACAGCATGGGGCGCCGTTAGAGCACCGACAACTTGTCCAATGAATCTGCGAGAGCCGCTTTATGTCTCAGTTACGCGCCACGATAAATTGTATTTTATCTCGATTCGATTTCCTGCTTCGCTGCCGGCTCGTCTGTGTACCTGTACACAGGTGCGAGACGCCTCGAAACAGGATGGAAAAACGATGATGATTGCAGACTGTAGAGAGAAACACCAGTGACGAGTTGAAGAGGATCGTGACAGGGGAAGTATGTTGTTATGCTCGACCATTTGTGAAGCAAATTATTATTCATTGAATGCATCATTTCGTTTTTGTTTTTTTTTTGTTTTCAATAAAATGCAGATAAGGAAAGTGTTGTGATAATTTTTAATCATTTGTGTAATAAATTATTCGTTGCATACACTGAACTAATTTCTTTAAGATGAGGTAAGATTATGCAGATTGAAAAAATTTCGTGGTAATTTTTCAAACTGATGGTTTGAAGAATAAATTATCCGTAGAATGCATCGTTTTTTTTTTTTTTTTAGAGAAGATATATAAATCAGTATTTTCATACTGATGGAAAGATAATATTGTAATAATTTTTTATTATTTTTGGCATAATTTGTTACTTGAATGTGGTGCTTGAATTTTTTAAATTGTTTCATTTCATTTAAGAGGAAGAGTGACGTTGCGGTGATATTCGATTATTTATGAAATAAATTATTAATTGGACGTGGTCCGTCCAAACTTATCGAGTTCTTTTATTTAAACTGATCGTACGAAGGGTATCTTGATTGAATAAATTTGCGAAATTAATTAAGGAAGAATGAAGAGGAGGCAAAAGAGAATTCGATGACGTTGACAATCGTGATTAATTGCAAATTGTAGCACAATAATTTGGTGCGGATGCGGAGCCACAATTTTGAATAACAAATAAATGACAAAATGTCAATTATAATTTAATTATTAATTACTTATTATATGAATGATTTTGTATTTCAAAATAAATCAATCACTTGTGTGATATTTTAATAAATATATCTAAATTCCGTAAAATTTTCGTGATAAATGGCAACTTTCTAAATAATAACAAGTCTGTTATCCTGATACTTCGTGGGTTGAACAGATACGCGAATCCTCCCCCTTTAAACACTAGTTTCACGTTAAATTCATATTTTCGAAAAATTACACTGTCACGCGTGTCTCCCGTTGCATCCCTGCGTTTGCACGTTTCATTCGCCCGCGATTATTTTACAAGAGAAAGGCGACAATTTTCGCGACGCAGATAGGAGACAGGTGACAATCAATAGCGGCGCGGGTACGTATTTATCAAAGTTGACGCGCAGGTAAGAATTGAATTATGCAAAGCGGCATAATAATGCGTTACAGTCAACCCTATCCTTCGCTAACCGACATAAGGGGCAACTAACGTTATCATACTGTGCTAGTGCGCTCGTTAAAAACCGTGCATCTCTCGTTTAAAACTATCCTTTCATCTAAATGGCACTTTCGCGTTCGTCATAATTATACCCGTACATTTCCTTAACCATGTCCATTATCGTTTCCATCGTAAAAATATAGATATTCTGTTAAATCGTTCGGCGAAACCATTCTCACTATACTCCATGGCCCCCGATGAATTACGATAATTTACCATTCTAAATTTGAATTTTTATGTTTCAATTTTCCTCTCGTCTCGACGCATTCGAAAGGCTTTCTATAGTTAAAAGAAAGTAATATACAGTAACATATGAAGATCAGAAATTTTATGTATGTGTATATATATGTACTTTCATGTTTTGCTCAATTTTGAAGAACTTCTTTGATCATTGGAAGATTATATACATTGAATTAATATTAATGAAATTTACATAAGTTGTAAGATTATCCTAGTTATTGTACTGTAAATATCTGATAATTATATAACAGTCTTAATTATTATACTGATGAATATAAATCATCTAATTATTACGCTTAAAGGAAAATTACGACTTGCCAAAATATTAACACATCATTGTTATCAGTTGATAAATTATTAATGCAAAAACTAGTCATAATTCATATTTCAACTTTCGGCTTGCTGATTTTACGCATCTGCTGACTTTTCTTCTGTACATCTTTACGTCAACGGATTTTATAAATAAATAAATTCAAACCTCAATCAAACTCTCCACGAGTCATTTGCACGACTATTCCAAGTCCACTACGAGCAATCAACCCTACGATCCACATACTACGCAAACAAACGCCCGTGTAAAACAAATTCCCTCCACCTTGGAGCGTTGCATTTCTCTCGCGAAATTCGAAACGTCCCCAGCACGCGTTCCCCACCCCCCAAACTTTCTCCACAAGGTTCACGCGTGCAGCCCGCCTTTCTGTCTCGATCGAGAAAGAAAGAAACGAAAGGCGGTGGAGAAAAAAAAAAAAAAAGAACA
>NIPQ01091007.1:7671-18081 GCA_002806875.1 Lepidotrigona ventralis hoosana | reverse complement strand
GCATTAACTTACTTGTTAATGTAATGTAATTTTATCTGGCATTAACTTACTTGTTAATGTAATTTTATCTGGCATTAACTTACTTGTTAATGTAATTTTATCTGGCATTAACTTACCTGTAATTGTAAACTTACTTGTTAATAATACCAAATTTATTATATATTAATATTTTAATATGTAGTAACATTGTATGTTTTACTTTACTCATTAATTACAATCAAAAGTTAATAGAAAAATTTTATAATTTCACTTGTATTAGAAATACTTACCTATATATCAAATAAGATAAACTAAATAAGTATTTCGTTAAATCATGCAACTTTTTCCTTTACAAAATTTAAAATATACCATGTTAAAAACAAGGATTTTATAAAGATTCTGTAGCCAGAATAATATAATATTATATTATGATGAATGTTTAATGTTATATATTAAACATTCATCATAAATTTATAAACTATTCATAATTTAGTATATTGTACATTGTTATGCAATCATTTTTATTAATGTTGCTATTAATCGATTAATTTAATGTTAGTTATGTGAATTCTAATAATTACACTGCATGGTTTATACATAAAATTAAACCATGTTATATGTGTGTGTGTGTGCGTGTGTGTGCGTGTATTTACACTTTTTTTTCATATATATTTATATTATTTACCTATAACAAACACAAAATTGCGTACAATTATAGTTCTAGCAATAGAATAAGCTGAAAAAATTTCGTGTACTAACAATTGACATATTGCAATTAAATATTGATTTAGAGTTTAGTCCAATATGTTACAGATTATCTAGAATTAAATTTTTATACAATGATTATTTTGAATACATAATTTCTTTTGATCATAACTAAATGCAACAATAAATCTTGCACACATTTTGTTCGCTAGTTTATTATAATAAGATTATAAATCAAATGAATATTATGTATTACATTTATCAATGTTTTATCCATGTCATTAAATCATAAATTGTAGGTATGAAATAATGAACTGTTTTAGTAGATTATGAATGAAAAAATTTATATTAAGTGTAACAATTATTCATCTATTATTAGGAATACTATAGGTATCAATGATACATTTATAATCTGTGGTAATACTTATATAAAATAATAGAAAATTAGTTCAACCTATGAGATACATATAAAAAAGTACAGTAACATCTTTTTGCGTTGAAATATGTAATATATATAACATGAAATAAGTTAACACATTACTTCTGATTCCAAATTAATTGCTAATTCTTATGTGATTAGCACCAGCATAAACGTGTAAAGTGCACATGTTTTATATTGTATAAGAAAGCAGCGTGAAAAATAATATTTTATATTATAAACAAATAGATACCATATATACTTACTTTTATATAAATATATATAAATGTTAATACTCTAAATCTAGTACTGCTTTAAGAATCAAACATTTCTGACATATACATGCTTAAAAACAGGTTCGGAGCAGTACCAGAAACATATTCACATATTTTTTTAAAAGTTTATTTATCCTAAGAGATATACAAAACAAACATTTCTTTTGTAACTGTCGTAATTCCCCTATAATAACACAGAAAATTCTGCCGTAATTTTCAATATCTGTTTTTATTAATTACCTCCATCAAATGGATACCTTTCAGTACAATTCATTTTAACCAGCTATGTTAAAATTATGCACATCTGCAAATCAGTATTAAAATATTACAATTTCATATTTTACAGTATTCGTCCTCTAGCTCCCTCTAGAACAAGTTTTGCTTATATAATCACACAATTATCCATTACATGACAATGTGCAGGGGAGATGAAAAGCTTTTACGTCAAAAAGTAGTGGTTACCTGCTGAGCCAAATCAAGGTGCAAGTCAGTCTGACTGTAAAGAAGCCTCTTGTATATTCATTTTGCATACCAATCTTGGCCACGAAATTCATATTTGTATTACTTAGCCTGCTTCTTTTGGTATGCTTCTTACACAGTTGACTCTAATCTCAATGATTAAGTTCTGTACATACTAGGATCTAGGAATGTTAATATTACAAGAAACCACAATAATTTATTATAATACAGCCTGCTGTACACCAGATGACTCGAGGCAATACAAGACACGCCTTATCTTACTTTCTTAAACAATGAACGGAATCACATGTTTCTGAAAGAATTTTAACGTATTCGTTTTATTGGAAAATGAATATGAGAGGGAGAATGACGATGGTAAGGGCAGGGACCACTTCAATTTGCTAAAAAAAATCAAAGTACACTTCTATTTTAATTTGTCTGTAGCGACTGTCATTAATTTCGATAAGAACAAAAATTAATTATTTCATATGATTATAAAAAATTGAAATTATAATTATTGCTAAGATAACATAAAAGCAAAATTTTTATCAATTATATAAAACAAATTAGTTTCTTTGTTTTTACTTTCTTATGAATAAAAATTAGTTTTATCCGTTGTAGTATTTTTCAAATACCACTGCTCCATGGCTGGGTTGTTGCCATACCAATTTTGATTTCACCAAGTTGCGAATTAGATATTTTGTTTCGATTTCAATCACTTATAAGCTATAAGGCTCAATCTCGTGGTTTAGAATACATCATTTGTGGAAACTATCACATGTTGACGCAGATGTAGAATCGAAGTTGCATTAAAATATATATACTTATCCTAATACTTACAACTATACGACACGTACTTAAATCAATTACATTCATACAAAGCAGCCCCATGCCCCACCTGCGACAGATTTGATTTAAAGAAATATTCTGTACAAGGATATACAATAAGTCTTCTTACACTGGCAGCGAATGAACTGAACTGATAAATACCAAACTATTTATTTCGAATGATACCGCCCAACTATGGAGCCGCCGTATCTTGATTTACGTAGCTTTAACGTAGTCTGGAGACAATATCAACAATGATTGAGCCCCTGCGCCTTCCACCTGATAGAAAGTGGGCACCATATTTTTTTTCATTCTGCTATCCTACGCCATTTTACATGTTACTATCAATATGTTAAAATACAAATATCACTCATACGATCTTCTCTCGCATCTCTCATACATACAATTTTAAAATAATTATTATAATCGCGGGTATTTAATTATTATTGTAAATAATCAGGGACTGGTGATTAGTTATTTGTTTTCCTAGTGGTGTAAGTACGCTCACGCTAAGATCAATGGTACGTACAGTAGGTGAGGTATGCTTTCAGGATCAAGGACACGGGGTGATAGATGAAATTTTGTCGTGCATCCGCTATTCATCATCCTCTTTATACTCTTCTTCACTGTCACTTTTTACAGTATTTGCTGGAACTCCTACTACAGGTGCGCCATCTTTCATTTTCTTTTTGTACGCAGTCATTTCCTAAATAGCAAAATATATAATGTATAGAATTCACAGTAAATTATTTCACAGCAAGTATTTTTTATGCATTCGTACATACTGTAGTTTAAATATTTCTAATATTTAATAATATGAATGAAGAATGGCTAATAAAATCGTACATAAGTACTACACATACTCTTTCATATCGTGCCTTATCCTTTTCCGCCATAGCCTCATACTTCGATTTGGTTTCAGGATCTGCATCTGACCATTTCTTACCAAGTTCCTTAGCAATGTCACCAACACCAAACTCGGGATTCAACAATTTCACTTTTCCACGTTCATCGTTACAGAACCAGAAAAAGGCAGATCTATAGGACAAAACATTATATCGTATTTTCATATTACTTTATAAGTATAAATGCAAATAATAATTATTTGGCGACAATTAAAAACTATCTCAAGACATTAAACACTTTTATTTACAATTACTTACAGCGATCTTTTAGGAGCATTATGGTCTTTGATGTGTTTACGTTTTTTGCCCCTGCCCTTACTTTCGCCTTTCGGTGGTGTATAATTTTGCATTTCTGCATCGTATCTTTTTTTATCTTTCTCAGCCATTTCGTGAAAACGCTTCTTTTCTTTGTCTGACATAGTCTATAAACAGACACGATTATAAAAGGCACATATGTATTTGCCACTGAACTCAAAATGTACATAAAACAATTGTACATTATACATAATAACAATAATACATTTAACATACAGCGAGATGCTATAGAGTATAAACATGATATAAATATTTATAATATTCATATAAATTGACTATACTATGCTATTTTATACTACAGTTACGAAATAATTCGTGACAGGACATTGTACAGCTGCTGAGACCAACATTTTATTTTAGTAAGATAATGAAAGGTCAATGTCTTTAATCCTAAAGACCATCTGGTTTGTAGTCTAAAAGAGAAGTGCACAGAAAGTGTCTCGCTTTTCGATGGATAAGATGGCCAGATGTTGGAGTAGCACCTGTTCAATGTGACGTTATTTCACATTTGCAAAACTTCTTCCACTGAAAAATATATCACAATTTTTCCATTTACCGGAAAATTTGTGATATGTATCATCAGCAGACGGTATTTTGAAAAATATCGTCAAATGCTATTACAAATGCTAGAAAAACTACAGTAGGTAACTCTTGTATTACTCGCAAAACTTTAGTTACTATTTTGAAGACAGTAATTTAAATTGTTTCAATCCAGTCTACAATAGTTTTAATGAATAAAAGGAAAATAGAACGGATAAACGATTAGAGAAACTGAAGATAATTAACTTTATGGTATAATGATATAAAACACAAACTCTAAAGAACAACGAGTTATAAACCGGTCCTTATTCTAATTCTAATATTGACAAGTTCTCAAGTCGGTGCAAATACATGATTAACCGTTAATCCGAAATATTTCTGATCTATTCACACTGAACCTTGAATTTTAACAAGACTCGTATAATGAAAAATGAATGCGAGTTTCATATTGATGGCATATCATGAAAAAAAAAAGATTTCATCGAAATATTTTAATATTTTGTATGTACAGAAAAATAACTTCGCTGAAATATATCAGTATTGTGTATCGATTAAACAAAAATTCTATTCATTGAAATCGACATTTAAGTATTGCTCTTTTCACTGAGAGAAAAAAAAAAAAATACACCACATATAGTATTTGTCAAAAATATTAAAAATAAAAATATCTTTCCATGTTTTCGTATCTTACTAATTGAAATATTTTTCGATAGTTTTATAAGTAATTTTGTTTTTAAAATTCGTAAAATTATTGTTTATAAAATAATCTCATGCGCTCAAAATGAGTCTGCTGAAGCCTGCTTTCTGTATAAAAAGATACGGACAAGTTATCTTCAAAGAAATCAACGTGTAGCAACTTCCAGATGAGGTCAGTTAACTGTAAATTACTACTTAAATTAGTTACACTTTTACTCCGGCGGACAACGTAAGAAATCATTATTTCCTGAAACATATTTAACGAACTAATTATGATAAACATTGCTTATATTGTAAAATAATGTAAAAAAAATTCCATTAAATATATATCCTAAGTCTATTTCATTGCGTCAAGTAGTAAAAGATCACGTCTTATCCGCTCTTACTATATTCATTTTTAAAATATAAAATATGTTATTCATAAAATACGTTCATTTTTATAATATTAAAATACATATTAGTATTTATTATAGACGTGTATATATATATATTTATATATATATATATATATATATATATATATATATATTGAAGTATTAAAAATACTTGAGAAATAAAAAAGAAGTTGTTTCAATAATTACTTTTTTCTTAAAAAAGATCATATGCTTAAAAATAAGTTAGAAAAATAAGAATATTCTAACAGATAGTAAAAATGAAAAAAGTAATATATATCTCTAATATATATATAATGTGATATCTAAGTAATTGATAAGTCCAAGTCTAGTTCCAAATTCTTCAAACGCCGATACTTCAGCAACTGATTACAATCATTTGATCAAGCGATCCTCTAACTAGCCCGAGCAATTTTTTATACGATATCAATAGAAAAATGTTTTTTCTTTTTAAATAGTCTCCAAAAAGTTGAATAAATTCTGGTAGCATTGCCATATTTATAGAAATACAGATACGTTTATAGAAATTGTGCAACATGGCGAATATTACGTTGGGCAAACATTGAACCGAATAGCAATTCGAGTGTTTCTTCGTTTTTTTTTTATCCGACCCCCTAATTTTGCATCCTGGAGGATCCTCAAACGAAGAAGCTCGAGGGAACGCCTCACCGCTGGAATGTAAACAATAATAAGTAGATGAAATAATAAGAATTTCTTACCTTCCACCTCATCGCACACTTTTTAGAGAATTCCCGAAAGACGATTTTCTCCTCGGGGTGTTTCTTTTTATGTTCCTGGCGACATGTCTGCACAAAGAATGCGTATGCGGTCATCCGTCCCCTCGGCTTTGAATCCTTTCCTCTCGGCATATTGTCTCGCTGTTGCACACTCTGAGCGTTATTTTGCAGAAGATTATTTTGTTGCTGCGACAGCTGTTGTATCTGGTGCTGCAACGAAACGAGCGAAATGTCATCGTTATTAAAAATTCCGTTCGGCAGTCATCAGTGTGTATGTGTGTGTCCTGTTAAACCTCGTTTAAAGAAGTACTAAAAAAAAAAAAAAAAAAAAAAAAAAAAAATNGCGTTTTTATCGTTAACGAAAATATGGAAAAGAATTTGTTATTTTCCTTTTTCTCTTTCTACTGGATGAATAAATAAATTCGCGTGTGTAAATCAGCTCGAAAGTTACAATACTCGGAGCCGTCATACTTTAAAATCTTTCGTACGTTCGTGCGTACAATCTCCGTTTGTTTCACGTGTGAACTTATACTTGCACTGAATTGCTAAAATGTCTGAATAGACCAGGGAACTTCTGGCCTGCAAAGGCTCGTGTTTTCGGGCGACTATTATTGAAATTGCTTTCAAACTTCTTCAATACTACTTCTCTTATCGGAGCCTCCGCTTAAGAGCAAACGCATTTGTTGAAATACGTATCGATTAATTAGTTCATACTAATCGCCCGAGAGGCGCATCTACGCGTCTATTTTATAATTTATTATGTTGGTTTATCCACTCATCGCTATTGTAACAATAGCAATATATTGGGTAACGATTGTTTCCTGCTAGATTTCCGGAATCTAATAAATGGGATTCTGGAAAATAAAGTCCTTTATTTCTAATCAGATTTCCTCGCTGCGGGCGAAGCGTTGCTTCGTAGACGAAAATAATACCAGGCGAGTACTAATAGTGTTCTTCCGCGCAGCTACGTTACAATTTCAAAAGTTAGCTGCTTGAAGATACGCCATTTTTATGATCAACATTTAATTACTTAATAAATAACGTTATTTCGTCGACTGTTTTTCAAGTAAATCTCAAACATTAATTTATTGCTAGACATCTTTTTTTTTTTTTTTTTTTTTTTTAAAANAACATCTTATGTTTACTTGAACAGCGTTCACACTAAGTCAATGTTTTGCACACCAGTTCATCAAAAGAGGGATAATTTTCTTGGAGAGATAATAACAAGTTGAAGCGAACGTTCCTATACTCCTAGATATTCTAAGCAATCCAAATGTGTAATTTGCTAATATCTCACAATTACAGGAATTGATGGATTATCATTATCTACGGGCCAGTCGATAAGACAGTTATTGTTAACCATTTGTTAAATTTTAAATAACATCAAACACACACCGTTAATATCGTATTATATATTATTAGTTCACAGTGTCTATTTTAAACCGCAATTTCATTGTTGTTCAAAATAGAAACTCGGGAACACATCTAACGTGAGAATATTCAATTCATTTTATTATTATACGTGTGTGTTTATGTATCTTGAGACGTGTATGTAACGTAACACGCCTATTAACAGGTAAATTATTTCCGGTTTTTTTCAAAATAAATCCAATTTTTCTTCTTTTTATAAAGTGAAAAAAAAAAGGGAGAAATATTTTAATGAAAACTATGCTACTCGTTACTCGGTTGCCGTTGAAATGGAAAATGATAAAAAAACGAAAAAAAAAAAAAAAACGAAATTAATAAATCAAGCGCGCGCTTAACTTTTATCACGTGACATCGTGAAATACTAATTTCATTAGCGATGCGTGTTATGCGAAAGGGAGGCTTATAATTTATATCTTACGATACAACAAAAACCGGATATTTCAGAGATGTATTTTCCAAAGCGGGGTGTATGAGAAAGTTGAAATTTTGCGAACATCGTTAGTGCTCGTAATGAACAGTGATGTACAAACTTCGTTAAACGAGATCGTGTTTTCGGCATCAACTAAAATTACTTCTAGATTGCATGTTACTACGTGTGCCCGACAAACATTTACCTGTACGATCAAACAGAAATTGATATCCCATCTGTTTAATACTAGGCTTCACTTCGATTATCGAATTTAATTGGCAGCGACTATACGACTATACAAAACATTTGAAGACAGTCTGAATGATAAAGAAAGAAAAATACAGAACGCAATTTTTATATTTTTAACACTTAAAGCGTACCGAGCTTTAAAATCGTACATAATCGTTGTTATTTCTTTCGCTAATTCTTATATTATCTGATCGTTCCATTTCTCGTTTTCTGTTTTTCTCTCAGCTTATTTTTTATTGAGGAAAATTCTTTGCATACCTTATGAGCGGTCATTTTGACCCCTTATGGTAACATAGGTATCTGTAAAATGCCGGTACGTTTAGTGTTAATAGAGGGATATACTTTTGCGCGTGATTTCGATGAATATCAACAAGATTCATCAATGAATTTCCAAAGAATTTTTTTCCTTGCATTTTCACATCAATTTTAAACCTACGGAGCAAAATTGGATAAAAATTGAGATGATCTTTTACACAGTTCAGCAAAGCAAAAGAGGTTTGCAAAAATTTCAAGAATTTCTGCGCAATGCTTGCGTTTGTATTGTCGCCCTGGAGATCTGGGAAAGATATATATTTGTTTAAACACTTGTGAAAAAAAAAACGTCATTTGCATAATGAGAAGAATTCACCTTAAATTACGAAACTTAATTACGAGATACATTTCTCCGCTTGAAATGAATTTCAAATTTGAAATTTGTTATTTAAACACGCTTCAATTGCGTAAGCAATTAACTACACGAAATAACTTTTCATTGTACAGCTAGAGATACAGAACAAGTAATTGTTCCTCCTTTTAAAAAAAAAGAAAAAAAAAAGTATACGTATTAAAGAGTTTTTAATTTGATTAAATTAGAAATTAAAATCCGTCGTTTCGAAACTTCCTCAAATTACATTTCTTTTGCAAAAAAAAAAAAAAAAAAAAAAGGCCNCAAAGTTTTGCTCGTTGAAGCAAGGGAGATAACAGTATGAAAAAAAGAAAAAAATTCGAGGACCATATCAGAGTTAATATAAATTGCTCCATCAACCACTCGAAACTCTATAGTGCGACAATTAAAAACATAATTTGTTGTGGATAATGACAAAATTTTAACTAAACATGAAAAAAACGATGGAAAATATCAACTCCACGTTCTTCGACTCGTTCTCTCCACTTCACTTATGTGCAGTACAAAGGATCATTTATTGTTGTTTCTCAATTACGAATATTTCGCCCTGTAATTATTTATTTCCATTCTACTAAATCAGTAGTCTCCTGTTTGATCACGTATCAATTCCTAATAAATAAAATATTACATAAAGGCGTTATGCGCCGATTGTGAATTACTATATATATATAGCTCTAAAATCTTATTGCCAGTTCACATTTACGCCGATGTGTATCGTCGAGTAAACACTTGGAATTTCATATATATCCCGTGGCTCGAACTATTTTACTGATGAAATCGGAGCATCGATTATTCCCCGATATCGAGAGAGGCGTTCGGAATAACTGAGTGCCTTAAACTTTTAAGTTTGCTGCGAACTAACGCAGCAAAGAAAAAGAAAGGAAGGATGAAAAGAAGAAAATTCAACGGAACGATATTGCTGAAGAATTCTAGAATCATAAGTTCGAGATGTGCGCGAGCCTTTCGGAATTTTAACAATTCCTGGCTACACGGCAATGCACGTGAATAATAATCCTTTTCCGAAAGTTAAGTTTCACTGAAATGACCTGTCGTCTAGGGCAATATTTCTGGACAAATATCGTCGTATCCACGATTTCACGAAAAGAAAAAAGAAAAAAAAAATAAAGATTTTCCTTAATTAATACACGATGCATTCAGCATTTTGTACGAAAAGAGAGAGAGAGAGATTTCACCGTCCCCTATCACTGTAATCTGAAATTTTTCGGACCGCTTTCTGACTTTCTCTCCATCTGATAGATACAGAGACTTTAATCTTTAACTTTCATTCGAGGCTCAGCTTTTAATACTGCTCCGAATATACAGTTTTTCAATGTTCCGCGATATTGAATGCTCTTTATTATTGGAATATCGAAAGAAAAAAAAAAAAAAAAAAAAAAAAAAAAAAAAACAA
>NIPQ01091006.1:2873-18285 GCA_002806875.1 Lepidotrigona ventralis hoosana | reverse complement strand
CCCCCCCTCTCTAGATTGCATATCCTTGTAAAATCCGACGATGTTTGCAACGTTATAATTTCTAACATCGATCCCGAAATGGACTGAACTGGAAACATCTCTGAAAGTTTCATCGATCAAAGAATAACTATCCCACATGGAGGTCAAACTAATCAACTCTATCGAGGTTGATCGAAGAATTAAACGCTGATCGTCGATTAACCTAGTATCAAAATCAAGGAACTTTCGGGAAACGCAGTTGAGATTAATTTGATCTTTGAGTGGCTGAGTTATCGTTACATCGTTTTGTGAAAAATTGACAACCTAATTGACGTTATAACTTGACAATTGGGAAGTTGTACTGTTGATCGAGTGTAAAGTGTCGTTTTATGCGTTTTCGGTTATTCGTTGAGCTCGTAAAAAACAGAATTGGAACGAGGACGTTCCACTGTAATAAATGTTTCATGATAATTAGCGGATCGCCTAATCGAATGACCTGATTGTCCATAATAAGGTACTCGGTACTTTGCCTGTTTCAATTGCGTTAACTCCTTCATGATTGATACTCTGGAGAATACAAATCAACGATCGTGGAGTATCATGAAAAAAAAACATATCACGTAATAATATAATAAACTAGATACCATTATTTATGATAGAAAGTACACTATCAGTTTTTGTCTAAAGCGATTCTGTAATTATCTGGAGCGAGGGTATAAAATTATTTATTAATTGATCATCGAGTATCGTCGATTTGATAGAAGAACGACACGTAAAACGAAAGGAAAGTCAACTAACGAATCAATCAAATAAATATTTAAATGTAAACTCGATTACATATACTTATTTTATGTCTTTGCCATATTACTTCAATGCTAGAAGATTCTTTTCGCTAGAAGATTGGTAGTTCTCATGTTTTCAAGAAAGTGTCCTGGTCGTTCAACGAAATTATATTAATTAACAAAAACAACATCACTATTCAAAATAGGACTTTAAACCAATATTTCATTATCAAATATAATAACAAAAATTATATAATAATTATATAATATAATATATTTATTAATGTATATTAATGATTATATAATAATTATATAATATATTTATTAATGTATATTAATGATTATATAATAATTATATAATGTATTTATTAATGTATATTAATGATGATATAATATATTTATTAATGTATATTAATAATTATATAATATATTAATATATTAATGTATATTAATAATTATATAATATATTTATTAATATATATTAATAATATAATATATTTATGAATATATATTAATAATTATATAATAATTATATAAAGATATAAAAATTATTAAAATCTAAAGATCATCAACATTGTGAAAGAGGAGCAACATTATCATATTACTAGGTACTCGAATGATTTTCTACGTTAAATTTCTACGTTAAATATGAGTAGAAATTTTCTTCTCTGTCGCGTCGCTGTTCTATCAAACCGAAGATACAGTTCTCTGTAACGTGAACTAACATAAACGACTGTTCTCCCTTCGCATCGCTGATCCTCGTCCAACTCCTCGATATCCTTTTATCGCATTCCTCCTCCTTCCTTCCTCTCTCTCTCTCTCTCTCTCTGTTCTTCTGTTTCCGGTTGCACACGGATGTCGGACGACCGCACGCCGCGCGATGAACGCCACGACACGATGACGATGATCGCCACGACCACGACGACGTCACAACGATTACCTCGGGCACCACTGCAGCGGTAAGTTTCTGATAAGGCTAGTCACATTCCAATTGTCGTCCGTGACACGCGTTGAAGCGCGCCGTCCCGTGTTTGCAATACTAAAAATCGCGAACGTGTCGCCCAGTACCCCGTACTTCGTGGTACATATTGGTCGCCACCTTCCAAAGCGAGGACACCGTTGTTCCGCCTTCTCAACTCCTTCGCATTTCCTCTGAATCGCAGTCCGTGTTGTTATTCGACGATACATAGTGATTCACGTTTCGCGTGAACAATCAAGATTGTCATAATGAGTGGACGCGGAGGGGATAAGTTCTCCACCGAAGGGGCAGGGATCCGTGGAGTTGTGATAAACTGGTAATCGACCTTGGTAGTGGAAGTTTTCGCGTGAGGGCGTCCAATTAAATCCTGCCTTTGGCGTGTGCGTTTAATTGCATCCGCGATAAAGACACACTGAGGATTCATTGAATTCACTTTCTGCCGAAGTTGTTCAACCGTTTGTGCAATTCCCAACTGTAAACTTAAATCTCCGTCCGTTATCGATAGTTGCGTGCTTGAGCGTCGAAAAATGTAACAGACGTCAGAGAAACTGTTACACGAAATATCCGACGATCGATTGCGTTCTAACGATTGATGCACAATTAATTGAAGGAAACGGGGACGATAGAATCGTTAAAATGTCAGCATCTGCGGCATCGAGGCGTCGTTTGAACCCGACGATTCTTGCCAGATACAACAATGGTCAGCTAACCAAACCGTCACAGCAGGTAGTTATTATTTTCGTTGTATCTCTTCTCTGCAATTGAAATGTCTCATTCAGTTGGAGAATTGCAGAGAAATTTGAAAATGTGAAAATTGTTATATTACATAAATATAATAATATAAGGCTATTTTGATTTTATTAGTAAAGTCACGTAGAAGTTGAAAGTCATTTAATACAATAACTAGTATTCTAGATAGTGATCTTGCACATGTAATTCATACCAAAAATAGCCTCATTGTTGTTTATTAATATAATGAATAATTGTCTGTTCATACACTTTGGTGTTCATTAAATATTGGTTTTTGCTAATATAATTGCAATAATTCTCATTATAATGCTAATGAAATTTGAAATATTTCGTACAACACGTGTAAACATATTCAAAAATTTCTACAAGTATGTATGTGGCATCTTTAATAATTTATTCTTTTTTTTTTNCGTATAGATCGTGATCTCGTTGTTTTACGATTAGCTATCTCGTTCTCGTAAATTAAGGTTATTTAATAGGCAAGGTTCGTGTATACTTGTCGTCAACGTTTGTCGAATTTCTACATTTATTTTTTTTTTCCTCCCCCTTCACATCTGATAAAAAAAAAAAAAGAAAGAAAGCGATGTACCGGATGTACGTACTCCCCTGGGAAATCAACGAAATACTTTCGAAATAGTTTCACGTGCAGATCTAACGCTACGATTTTTCTTTTTTTTTTATATATTTTCTGTATTTCCCGATCATCCGTTATCGTTAATATGATCAGTGAGAATTTAATGAAAACTATTGCGTTGCGACTTTGGTATACACGCTGAGTCGCAGAGATATCTTTATTGATTTTACGTGATAAGAGATTACGTTCTACGTAATCTCACAGTTCTTGTTAATAGATATTGAATTTGTGACGTAAGAACTAATAATTTTTAGAAGTTTGCAATTGAAAAAGTATCGAGTGCTTGTTATGTAACTCCATTATTTTTCTGCTAGAGATATTACTGCTAGAAATACACTCTGGTGAGATACTCGAGTAAACAATTACCATCAGGTGATTGAGATTAGATATTTATTATTTCTACACGGACGTCTACAGTGTAATTTATGTTTTAGCAATAAATGATAAAACAATGAAGTAATTGGATTTATTAATTTAAAGTAATTAGTAATTAATTTATTTATTCCAAATCAGATTGATATTTAAATTAGCAATTATTCTTAGATTAGGTATTTAAATTGGTAATTATTTTTTATTTTTGTGCAAAAATATTAACAGGTACACATCTCCTAAGATTCGTCCGCCTTGAACTAACAATATCTTCAGTTGTGAAAAATACTCCTTCAGATTTGCAGATGTTACCAGTACATATATATTTTTTAGCAAGTTTTGCCAATCTTTGTCTTCAGGTTCTTCCACTGAATCTAAATTATTTGTTTTGTCATTTGTCACAAAAATATTAAATTACTCGAAACGGATAAAATTATAATATATAAAGTGTCCGATAGTAATAGTTCTAACCTTATTTATTTTGTAAGATACTCATGAGTTACCTGGATAATTTTGAGGTTAGGTTTAGGTTAGATTTTGGGTTTTGAGGAGTACAGTTGCAAAATACTTGCAGAATACCCAGTGCTCGCCGATATGGAGTGGCAAGGTGGTCACTGTGGAAGTTTTAGTCAGTAGAAATCCGACACTACCTGGTCTCCTCCTCTCAAATGTAATCAAGTATCTTTTAAAGATCTCTTCCATGAAAAAAAAAAAAAAAATAGATTAGATTTAGATTGTATTTAGGTTATATTTAGATTATATTTAAGTTATATTATATTTAATTAGGTTAGGTTTGTAGTCTAGAGCTACTCAGTGTCTCAAAAAGGAATGTATGCAGTTTGTGTTTCCGTTCTCTGTCCCAAAATGAGTTAGGTTAGGTTTAGCTGAAGTTAGATTGAAGCTACGTGTTAGCACTAGATTATGTTTATATTTAGGTCTAGGTTAGGTTTCCTCTCTCCGAATATCTCACATACCCGGGTAAAGCTCTCATTTTTTACTCCTTCATCTGTCTCGTCGAGATAAATTCCTAATGTTCCGAAACGTCCAGTATATTTAGACTGTTGTCGCTGCTGCTTTGGAAAATGCGATTGCCGTTTGTCTGCAGTGCACACGTCACACCAGTCGGCAACCACGATCGATGAATATTCAAAATTTAACCGGCTAAATCAGCCGGTGGTGNCACGATCGATGAATATTCAAAATTTAACCGGCTAAATCAGCCGGTGGTGGTGCGCTGACGTTGCCTAGCGTAAATGACGAAAATATCGAGTCGGATCGATCGAGCTTCACGCGAATTCGTACGAGGTAACGTGGTTTATAACATCTGTCTTAACGCGGTTAACATCGCGGTTAACAACAACGAGGAAAATCGAATCAGCCCCTGGTTAATTCATACGGCCTGCGGTGATCTCCGCCGTTGTGTAAGAACACGACAGGTGTTCCACGATCACGGAAGCCATCTGCACTCCTCTATTCATACTACAGTCTTTGAGGGTACCCCATTCTGTCTGTGATATCAGTTCACTGTGTTTCTAATAGATTCTCGCGAGAGAGAGCTGCTCCTCTACGAAACGATGCGTGGCTCGTTTGAGCAGCAATGTTTAATCGCTTGAGCGACATTGTGGAGGAGGAACATCCATATACAGGGTGATTCACATAACTTGCACACCTAATGAAAAACTATTTAAATACAAAAGTTGTGTTGTTTTTAATAACAGGTATATTATAATACCTTACTTACTTTTTTGTAGATTCGTGCAATTATTTCATAAGTATATCCATCAGAAGGAAATTTCATCATTGGAGCTTTCATTTTAGATTTTCTCACAGAAGTTTCTTCCCACTTAACAGATTCACGTCTCATTTTCTTCAATCTTTCATTTCCTGCTGTTCGGTATAAAGCGTTTGAATATTTATCGCATTTGAACATTTTCATGCGTTATACAGGGTGGGCCAAAATTTTTCTCCCAATCAAATATCGAAATGTAAGAAAAAACTAATTTTAACGATTTTGAATTAAATTCAAAACAAAACAAATATAGTAAAAAAAAATTAGGGAAATTTATTTTAATGGGAAGTGATTTTTGGCCCAAACTGTAATTTAATAAATGTAAACTATTACATGTAAAATTTGTCGTTGAAATTTTGAGTTTTCGAATGTGTGGGAACATCAAATGCAACAATGGTCGTCAGTCAGGGATTTTTCTTTTCGAATTGGAAATATAATTCTACGCCGTACGGGGTTGTGAAAGCTCATCACGGAAGCTGGGAAAAGAAGCTGGATGGAAAGTCGTATTTAAAAGTTGCAGGAAAGAACGCGGCGGAGATGACGTGTTTCGTCGTCGAGGTCTCTGTTGTTACGATACAACACACTCCGCGAGGGGGGTAGATCCGGAGCTTGCAGGCAAAAAGGAAGGGCAAATCTGATAAAATGCAATTCCTCCTCGAGGCGAAAGCTGCTTTCAGCTGACGGTGCACGAGTTAGAAATTTAAGTGCAAAAGACAAGTCGCCTCGAGATGATCTCATCCGGGGCGATAGTCGGCCGCTCATTATAAACCACTTTTCTTTTTCCCTTTCTTCTTCATCCCTCGCTTGTTACATTTTCTTCCTTCTTATCGCTGTAGAATTTAAAGTATATTTCCAAAAACATCCTTTTTTTTTTATACACGAAAAAATAGCAACTCCTCTCTGGATGAACATTTTTGTAAAACGAATTTATTATTTATTGTTTACATACATGGATCCTGGGAAATATAATTTTTTAAGTGTTTGTAAAAATAATTTTCTCTAATGACTTTCTGAACATTGTGAACATCGTGTATTTTTCTTTTTTTTTTTTGTATTTGGCTTTAAAATTTTTTTTTATTTTGGGCGAACAAATTTGACTTCAATGTGAAGTACACAATGTATTCAGACGAAAAATCACGATGGCTTTTTTTTCAAACTCATTTCGAAATTGATAAAAATTATTATATAAATAATTTAAAACATCTTGCCACTGGTGGCAAGTATCTGAAAAAAGGAAAAGCAAGTTTTAGCAAGAAATCGATGTATTTTATAAATGTTATATAGGTTATGTTACAAACTATACTGTGTATTATAACGTTATAACATTATTATTAGGTTATGTTACAAACTATACTGTGTATTGTTTTTCGTCATCTTTCGTGACGTATGATTTTTCAATTTAAATATTTCTATAATCTTTCTGTATTGAATCGTGCGTGACATCATGATTATTCATTTCATTGCAAGTCGACGAACGAATTATTAAGAAAAAAAAAGATAAGAATTATTGATATAGGAGACGTAAATTCATGTTCAATATGTTGTGAAAATTTAACAAGCTGCGAAATCATATTATGCTCCATGGAGCACGAATTGACTACATGGAAATGTAAATAGTAGAATGTGTGTGTGTGTGTGTGTGTGTGCACGTTCATTCCAAGCTTAAGTACATAAAGTTTCAATTGAAGTTGAAAAATGTGGAATTTGGATTCGGAGGTGAAATTTCACGCGTGCCTTTGAAATTGACAGTAGAAACGATAGTGGAGTGTAGGTCAATCATCTCTTGGCAAGTCTCCATAGGACAAGTCACCATTGTGGAATGGTCGATCGAATCGGTCCCTTCCATGAAAGGTGGGAATCGTTTCGTTTCCCCTTTGAGAAATCTTGTTCGATCACAGCTCTCGTTATATTTGTATAATATATAATAATATATATATTATTATATATAATAATAATATATATATAATAATAATATATAATTTGTATAATATATTTTTATTTCGCGAAATGGAAATTATTGGTTGTTTATTCATTTATAAATTAACCTGCAAAACAATGTTCAGTTTAAATATTAATACTTCCTAGAAGTGAACTTATTTCTTATTTTTACAAAAATAAATCATATCAACTGGAAATAAATTAATTTTTATATGAAATAATATTTAAAATATAATTCCGGTATTTTATAAGTAATTCGTTTCTGAAACGACTCTATTTTAGTAATTTAAAAATATTGTAATTTATAAATATTACATTAATTACTTAATATAGTAATTTATAATATAGTAATTTATAAATATTATAATATAGTAATTTATAAATATTACATTAATTACTTAATATAGTAATTTATAATTTATAAATATTACATTACAATTTGAAATTTCATTTGAAAATTGTTCAAGCTTTGCATTTGAAAGATTTACAGCAGCTTCAGTATTTAAATTACACGCACGTGAAAGGTATATACTTGACATTCGAAATTACAAAAAAGTTTGTCGCACCACGAATATTATAAATTTACAACACTAATTCTAAAGACTAATTTGATATCCATTTACTCAAATTACTGGGAAACTGTGCCCTCTCCCACCTGGTATATCACAGCAACCCATTCTTCATTTGAATTTTGAGGTTAATAAAACCTGTTAATCGCAGCAACAACATTACGTATAACACAGCTGTGTCATCCGTATTGTTCTCGGCGCCTCTATGTCATCCTCGACGAAGAGGGAGGGAGGGGGAGACATTGAAAGAACTCGAGGCCTCGAGAAGAAGAGACAGTTGGTGGAATATTCTTAGATTCACGGAGAACCTCCTTTGATTTTCCATTGTTCTGTGTTTCCAGCTGAAAAGTCTCAAGGTTTAAAAGAGGAGGAAGTCAGTCGCACGGGTAAATTGTCACGGGTGCGTTCACCACCTCCTTCAGGCCCTCCTTGAGAGACTTCGGAATGAGGCTGTCTCGTTGTTGTGCACTGTCTTATGTGCACTGGACCGGTTTCTCTGCTCCACGATGCTCCACTCGGTTCCACTGAGTCTCCCCCTCCCCCTTTCCCCCTCCATCTTTGGTTTCCCAGCCTCTGGTTGGACGCGTGTCCAACCTCTTTGTTACATTGTGCCGTAAATAAAGGGCGTCTTCCCAATCACGTGCAAGCGGATTTTTCATGGGAATGATATCGTCGAGGCCACCCAGGCCTCATTCGCCCCCAAATGACGTTTTCTCCAACTATGTAGGTTCGACCACGCTGCGTGTACTATACTTGTACACTAATATAGTACACACCGCCGTGTATACTATGTTTTTGACTTCCACGAAGCGCGTAGTACACACACAACATACGTACTAAACATCGTCTTTGATTATACGAGCATTTCAGTTTCCCTTCGGTTTTGTTTTTCACGAACGAACGTCGCGGCAGCGATTCTGCGCGCAAAAGCGCCTCCCGAAGCTTTTTGCTTTCGGCTTGTTGAATCGAGGAACACGCCGCTAACCTGTAACGATCCTTCTCTCGTTCGTTTATCGTTCCTTTTCCTGCCTTGAGAAAAAAAGGCAAAGAGGACGAGGGAGGGGAAGTTTCGTAGCCCTTTCAAACCGCGCACTACACAGTTCACTTTTTGGACGTTTGTGAGTTCAACGTCGCGCGTGCTTTCGTTTCTTATGCATACATACATACATGTGAAACACCTCTGAAGTGCTGTCGCTCGTTCGTTGACTCTACGCGCCGCGTTTTTTGTAAAGTTTCTTTCTAGTCTCGCGAGCTGATTCTCTCTCTCTCTCTCTCTCTCTCTCAGCGAAAATCGAGAAACTATTAGAGTAATCCTCACGTAACTGACCACACTTTGGATCTCGTAACTGATCAGCCATTATCCCCACCAATCCTTGCAATTGGGACTACCCCCACTCTACGCTACCTTACCGTGCGGTAAAACATGACACTCGCTCATTCAAAACAAGCCCATCCCCACTCTTTCCCCCACAAATTCGAACAGTTAAAACTGATTGCAGCGCCACGTATACCACGGATGGTACACGATGTGATACAAGCTAACTACTCTATAGAAGCTAATTACTTATGGATTAATAATGTAATGAAATATTGCATGGCAATATATAATCAAACGGCCTGAATGAAAAGTCGAGCAAAAACTCGGCTCGGCACGGAACGTGTTAACTGATCAGTTTCAGTACCGACTGTTGGTCAATTACGTGTGGGGACTATCGCCGTATATTACATGGCACGTGCGAACAAATAAAAAGCGAATGCATGCACGCACGCGTCGTATTATCAGCGGAATTGATATCGGGGAAACACGAGCCCGACGAGTGGAGAAAATCTGACGCACATGCGAGGCCATCTCGCTCGTTTCCGCCTTGACCTTACGCACGTTCCTTAATGGACACGGACCAGCTATTTCATTTATATTCCACGCACGCTTAAGGATCGAATTGTAACGGGACAGACACGCGGTGTATTATGATTCACATTGTGTGCCGCTTCGTTTGTATCTGGTCTCTTGGTACTAACACGGCGTCGGTCCCGGCGAACCGACACGCTCGTACTCGTTTGGCCGGCGTCGGTCCCGTGGGACCGACGCTTGCAATGTTCGTTTAGACGGTGTCAAATACTTTAGTGGACGCTTCATCGAGTCTGATAAATACACTTGATTTTTATTAATATTAAGAATACACATAAAAAAGCTATAATTTATATAACCGTAAGACTTACGCACATTCAGCTCCGTCTCGAACGTGTTAAAACTGTGATGGCGCGCGCACGCATTTTTCTTTTGACTTTTCTTTTTCAGCTGGAAGTCGTGTCTAGTTGTACTGGAGCGGAGGGAGGAGGAGCGCGGCTCTCTTTGACGCCGCGGCGTGCCTGCAACCGCGGATCGCAAAAAAGGGGTTTTCGCGCTTGAAACAGAAACTCCGTTGCTGCTCTTTTCAGTCTTCCTAGCGGAAACTGAAACACGCAAATTTTTCCCTCAAACGTGTATATGTATATATTTCTATCAGGGAACGTATGGTTTTACACTTTTATTTTTCAAAAGATGTTTCTTTCTGTTTTCTTTTTCTTTTTCTTCAACATTCGTGGCTAAAAGTCCGTTTTCACCAAGGTTATTGATATTGTTCAATTGTTCGAGAAAATGTTGAACAAGAGCAATTCAATTCCAGTGTCAAATAGAAAGGAAAACAGTTTCAACGTGCAATGTATTTTTTTATTTGTGGAAAATATGCAACGTCGACATTGGATCTATATGATCTAGAGATCTGTGTAATCTATAGGAGGATTGGGTGTTTAGAAAGATTCTCAAATAACGTTATTTTAAAATTACTTTTCATTTCAGAAATGATCCATTTGTGAAATGACGAAATTATTAAATATAAAAATTGAATTAATTTATTCGTATTGTTTCATACCATTGTGTGTTATTCATATAAAAATTGAATTAATTTATTTCCAATCGAATGATTTATTTTTGTTATTTTATGACATAAATTATTTACTATTTACCAAGAACTTTATTTGTTGTTTGATTTTGATAGAAATCAAACAACTGGTTTCTCAAGGTTTAGGTTTAGGTTAAGTTTAGGTTAGGTTAGGTTAGGTTTTAACGTTCAACGTTTATATTTACTACTTTTTATTTTATTAAGGTATAGTTACTACGCTTATCTACAGATATAAGTTGAAGTGGATATGCTTGATTTTTTGATGACACTTTGCAAAGTATTTGCAAAATATAATATCCTCCTCTCGTCGTCAATAGAGCAACTTTAACAAAANTTAACAAAATCCCCCCCCCCCCAAAAAAAAAAATTTTGTTCATTAACAGACCAATTGTTTGAGGAACAACGAGTGCTATTAAAAATCCAAGACAAATTTCCACCATGATAACGCTAATAAATTATTTTGATTTTCATGCATTATTTTCAAGCTATATTCTATTCTAGCGAGAATTTTCGTTTACAAGGAGAATCTCTGTTATCCTCGTCCAACTGTTGCTAACGCTGTATTTTGCCCCAAGAGTTGTGTATTCCTAGATTGTCAACCGTGGCCTGCAGTCTCTCTGTTTGGTGCTGCGGACAGTAGCCACTTCCGGCCGGAAGTTCATAAGACACTGCGCCACTCGAGGTTGACTATAGCTCCCGTTGCCAGCGTTGTATGCAAAGCGCGTATCGATCGCGAACAAGCAAACCCCGTTCGCACCCCGTTACAACGCGCCGCGTTTATTATTCGCACACTGTGTTTGTTTGTTTTTTTTTCACGCGTGTTTGTCAGTTTCTTTCGAAACTTCCTGACACGCGGTGGAAGATAGATCGAGATCGGCGAATGTAGTTGCTAAGTTCTCCAGTGCCAGAAATATTTGGTACACGGCTCAGGGTTATTTTTGTATATTTGTGATATAATAATAATAATGAATAATAATTTTTAATCATATTGACATAACATGGGTGACATTTTCATTCAGTCGATCGTGAATAATATATTTCTCGTCGTGTGTTGTCTATTCTTCAACATTCAATGATAATAAGCAAAGTTTTAATAATAATACTAAATTTCGAGTTCTCGAAAGGCTAAAAATATATATATATATATAATTGAAATATATATATAAATATATATATATAATATATACTATATACTATATATATATTATATACTATATATACTATATATATACTATATATATAATATATATAGTATATAATATAGTATATAATATATATAGTATATAATATAGTATATAATATATATAGTATATAATATATATAGTATATAATATAGTATATAATATATATAGTATATAATATAGTATATATATAATATATATATAAAATATATGTATAATATATATATAGAATATATAATATATATATAATATATATAGTATATAATATAGTATATAATATATATATAATATGTATAATATAATATATATATATAAATTTATATGATATATATAATATATATATATAAATNACTATATACATATTATATACTATATATACTATATATACTATATACATATTATATACTATATATACTATATACATATTATATACTATATATAATATATATAGTATATAATATAGTATATATATAATATATATATAAAATATATGTATAATATATATATAGAATATATATAATATATATATAATATGTATAATATAATATATATATAAATTTATGATATATATAATATATATATAATATATATAAATTTATATAATATATAATATATATAATAATTATATAATATAATATATAATATATATATAAATATATAATATAATATATATATAAATTTATATATATATAAAATTATATAATATATATATCATATATATAATTAAATATATATATATATAATTTTGTATATATTTTGCGTGCTTCTCAAACTCAGCGCCGTGTACCATTTTTCGATATTAGTTCATTCGAAACTATGCCTCTGCACTCGGACGTGTTAATTAAAGGCGGAAGAAAAGAGGACAGCTTGCCTCTAATTCGAGCAGTTGGATCAATGATATAGCTCGAAGCTATAGCACTCTATAAACAATTGATATCCCTGCATATCTTTTTTGTATTGTATTGCACGAGCAATGCAGGGATTCGAGATTGGATCAAACAAGAAAAAAAAGAAAAGGAAACAGAAAAGCTAATAGATGAGAATAGAGGAAAAGATGATAATCTTGGCATTTGTGTATTTGGAACAAATTGATATCAATGACGTGTTATTGACGCGAATATGGTACTTCTCGCTGGACACTGTAACGTAATAGGAGAGCTAGCAATAGCGTTCGTAAAGTTCATTCACTCACAGAGCATTTTCTCATTCACCAACTGTGTAGTATATTCCAGTATGAAATTATTGGTGCAGCATAAAAGTTTCCATCGTATCGCGATTATCTCATGAAAAAAACTGAAATTACTGTTGCAACAGTCTACTTGGATATATATTTTTTATAATTATTTCAACTCTTTTTTGACGACTAGTAGCCTCTTATGTATGAAAAGCTGTATTTTTCTTTGATAAACTACTACTTTGTTAAATGTGGACTGGAATAAAGATACAAATTGGTATATAATTTATTATAATACACGAATATATAAAATACATTTACATCTTAATACATTTTAATCTAACAGTTTCATAGTCCTTTATATTAAAAGGTGTATTTTTGTCTAGTAAACTAGTTTATTAAATATGGATCACTTGGAATAAAAGTACAAATTGGTATACAATTTATTAATATATTCATATATTATTAATTCAAATATTATATATTATAACATATATTACAATTGATCTAATAATTTCATAGTCTTTTATATTAAAAGGTGTATTTTTATTTAATAAACTAGTTTATTAAATGTGGATCACTTGGAATAAAAATACAAACTGATATACAATTTATTAATATATTCATATACATTATAATATATATTATAATTGATCTAATAGTCCAATAGTTTTTTTGTTAAAAGGTGTGCTTTACTAGTTTGTTAAACAAGGACCAACTTGGAATAAAAATACAAATTTATTATGATATATTTTAATACATTTATATATATTATAATACATATTATATTTGAATATATTACAGTATAATTGTACGAGAAATGATAATATCCTCTACTTGTAGATACAGGCGAAGCGAGAGCTATTCTTCAAAGGCGACAACGCCGGAATAATATCGTCACCATCTGTGCCGTCGGTGCCACCCCCGCAACCACCGTCGCAGGTCCCGTCGTCGATGAGCGTATCGTCAACGAGCACGTCGTCGACGACGACCACAACGATCACGACGCTCGCCTCACCTAACACAGTACCACCGCCAGCCTCTTCGACCGTGTACACAAGTGTCACATCGTCGGCGCCTAGTTCCAAGCCACGATTACCTCCGTCCACGGTGATTCTAAATCAAAACGATGCATCGGAGGACAGCAACAAACGAGAATCGAACAGAGCCACCGAGAACAAGGAGACTGCTGTCCTTCATCATCCACGACCAACACCACCGACCAAGCCCAAGGAACTCGACGGTTACGTGGGTTTCGCGAATCTGCCCAATCAAGTTTACAGAAAAGCCGTTAAAAAGGGATTTGACTTTACCCTGATGGTTGTCGGTTAGTTCGATCTCTACTGTTTCTCTTTCCTTTTTCCTTCTGATTTGAATCTTTTTTGTTTCTTCCTTCTTCTCAACACTGGAGCCGTGGTTCCCAACGTGGCGATCCAAGCCGGTGAATTTTTTAAGTTAGAAAAAAGAAAAAGTTTGTTAAAAAATTTTCTCAGTTGACAGCGAATTTTTAGCGCTTCACCTTACGATGAGCTGAAATTGTACTTTTTGAATTCGTTTGATACCTTCGTCTGATTTTATAATAATTTAAATGGTCAAAGCATTGCAGAAGAAGCTTCCATTAAAATTATTTCCATATTTGTGCATTTCATTTCTCTTTCATACCGTTTTAAAACTTTATTCGCTGTTTATCGTATCACTTCAGTTTATTATTATTATTATTATTATTATTATTATTATTATTATTATTATTTTATTATTATTATTTTATTATTATTATTATTATTTTGAACAATTAGTGATTTCTTCAAGGTACTTCAATTGTCTTTTTATTTTTTTCTTTCATGGATATCATGCTCTTGTTTAGAAACCACTTTAGTTTGTTAATGGCTCTTCAAATTTCCTTTACGTCAAATTCATTATTTTGAATGATAGGAATTATGTGTAGAGCATCAGGGTTTTACAGATACTTAGATAGAGCATAGTCAAAGGAAGATTGGGAAACACTGCACTAGAACTACCAAAATGATCAAAATGACCATTTGAACATTTTATGTTATAAAACAAATATTTTATATACTAAAATATTTTATGGATATAATACAGTATATTTTTGGAAACTTCTGTTGATGATTCTTCGCAAAATACATAAATAAATGCTTGTGTACCCTATTGTATTTTAAAAAATTTTTTTTTATACTTTTACGTCTCTGATGGAAATTTTGAACGTCGGATAGTTGTAGTGTTAACAAAAAGTATCGAGATGTGGGACCCTTCTTCAGATTGTAGTTCGGCGATCTTGAGTAACAATTTTTTTTTTTTTTTTTTT
>NIPQ01091005.1:0-21458 GCA_002806875.1 Lepidotrigona ventralis hoosana | reverse complement strand
CTCTCTCTCTTTTACTCTCTCGATGATGACATTACCGTTAAACGACGGTGGAGGAAGATTGCGGTGGTAACAGAAAATTGTGATTGTTACAGCTTTCTCGTTGGGGGCGGATCGAAAGGCGAGAGGGGGACTGAAACGAACAACGAACGCTCGAGCGCCCCATCGAGATCGCGTAAATCCAACGATAAGCGATTCCTTCTTATTGTAGGCCAGAAACTGCCTGAAGTATGGAGAACTTTAATCCGACAAATTTCGCGCCGAAACTCGACCAAACTCATTATCGGGATTAACATTTCCCGTGATCACAATTTATCTCGTCGTGTTCCTTCGCGAACATTCACTTTAAACTCACTTTGCACGCCGGATATCGATTTTCGATTTTCGAATCTTCCACCCGCTTCTTCCGGCCGCTTCACACTGAGGAATTACTAACAACGGACTGTCTCGACTAATTTGTACTTATCCTATACGATTCATCAGTACAAGCTTCGATTATTAAACGAATTTACTTTGAATATAGTTTATTTAACCGACCATGTTAAAAGTATGACGGATCTGGATCTAAAGGGAGCCGAATTCAGCTTTGTTGTAGATAAAATCTGCGACGTCCATTAGAAAGCGCGGGCCATTCTATTATTAAGAGACTTTCTAAATTGAATCCTCCGATAGGAGGATTCCATCTTGCGTACAAAACATCTCCGTCAAAGAGGGAATTCCAAGCACGGTGCTGCGTCGTTATTTCTCAACGACGTGAAAGACGCGTTCGCCGCGCGAGGAACGAAAATAATTTTTACTTCAAAAACAACGTTCAGAAAAACGTGTTCCCCGGTTCTTCCTGTCTCGACAACGTCTTTTCTTCGATTGTGTCGCGGCGTTTCTGTCCATTCGGAACAAGCACGCCTCTAAGTAACGTAAAACGCGAACAAAAGTACATTATAATTTCGCGTGCCCGCGTGTACAAAAGCCGACGACGACGACGACACAGTTGCTCCCGCGACACAGCCTTTCTCGCACGTTACGAATCGCACGGACGTTGCGTAATGAAAGCTGCTAGCTGTGAAATTGCTTTCGCGATGAAATTCGTACGGCTATCGCCGCGCTACCTGCTCCCGTAAATAAATTTCCATTCGTAAATATCAGAACGACCACGCGGCGGAACACACGGCGATCTAAATTATTTTTGTTCCTGACAGAATGGGGAAACGCGACTTATTGTAGGTACATTGTTCTTGTGTCGTATATACAGGAGTCTATCGTACCGACTCGATGAAATTCTTATTAAAATCTCAACACTCCGAACTACCGGTTTGTAATTTATATAATAGAAATGATAAATTAAATAAATTATTTAATTCACATATGTTATTATTTTTTTTTTAATAAAACATCAAAACGTAGGGAAACTCTAATTTTAAATTAATTTTAAATTAAATTTATGTTCCAACATGATGAATGTTGACCGTCAAATATAACAAAAGAAATTACGAATTTATTTTAGTAGGATTTTATAAATGCAAAGTAGCATACTTCTAGAAAAGCTTCTATGCTCTATCGCGTTCTTTTCTTCTTTTTTTTCTTTTCATTTAAATTTAATGTCTCTGGTGGAAATTTTATGTTTATAGATGGTACAACGACGAAAATGGATGCTTAAAAGGTCTGATGTATTCTGCGAATTGAAATCGAAAAAAAAAAAGTGGGGATTCCAAAAATTGGTTACAAAGTCGAAAAAGTGCGGTCATTTATAAGGGCACTACTTTATTTATGGATGAAGGAACGTGTATCAGCGCCAGTCTAGACGAAAATATATACATACATACATACATACATATATTTTTGACACGATCCCCTCGCTCCGAGACTGTTTCACGAGACGCGCATGAATGCCAAATTTGATGGAGCGTAGTCCTGCACACGCAGCCGCTGTTTCATTCAAACGTAAGACTCGGCTCGCCGCTGAATAGCCGATCCGATCCAATAAATGTCGCCCCTCAAATACGAGTCCACGGCCCGAGTGGAAAGAATATTTTAAACCTTCGTTTCCATCCGACGCCATTTACGACGAACGTGCAATTATAGAACGACGCGACGCCCATTGCGAGATAAAGGTGAAAAAAGGTCATTGAACGAGTAAGTAAGTTAACGAAGTAGCGCACCGAGCGACGAAATCGGAATCTCAGATCCAATTTATAGACTGACGGAGTTATTTACGTAAAATTCTGTTCCTGGAGATGTGGCAGATTGAAAGACTTTTTGGTCGTTCTCTCCCGAGAATTTTCTAACAAGTTGTTCGTCGTTAAATGCGATTATATCACAGAAGAATCGAGAAGTGGAAGTTGTGGAAGCTTGATAATTTCGTGGAATCGACGCTCAAAACATTGGAATGAACATTTCTCGTCCAAGGATTAATCGACGCTCCGATAATCAATCTATTCCACTTATCAGTATTTTCCGGCTGAATCCAGGTTCGCTCCGTACATTTTTTGCAGCGATAGGTGTAAAAAAAAAAAGATATTTGCACACGCCCCCCCGTGTATTTCCGACCAAACGACGAGGCAACGTTTTACCTTGATACCAGAGATTGAATGTGTTCGTAATTTGCGTAATTGCAGGAGGGATAATACCGAATTTAATATTTCAATTAATCGATACAAATTGCGCGCGATGCGGGCGTTTCAAAATTTCCCGCAAACGCGAACGAGAATGTCGCGAGAAGCGAGAAGTTCGGCTACGAACGCGAAGAGATGGGAAAAGGGAGAGCGCGGTGTCTCCGCGAATTTTCCTCGAATCGTCAGCGAAAACCCGGCAGCTCCACTTTATCCAAAGGGGTTTAACTTTAAGACGCCAGAAATGGAATTCCATCGGAGGGAACATCTGTGCTTTCCGTCCTGCGCGAAGCGGGAACGACGTATAATGTATACGGAGAGAGAGCCAGCGGCTGTCCCTAAGAAAATACTCTCGCGGGAGACCTTTGAAAATGCCTTGGCTCTGGTTGCTCGTTAGTAAAATAGTCTCCCGCTGATCCCATCTATTAGAAGCTCGTCTAGACGCGATTATGGCAAGGCGCGCGGCCTAAGAGTCACGGGCCCGTGATAAAGAGGAGCCGCAGGCGTTCCTCGGCGCGCGCAGTCCGAAAAGTCGTGTACTTGCCGGAGCGGATGTTGAACTAAGGCCACGCTCGAGAAGGCCACTCCATTACTTTCTCTGCCGGTAGTTAATGCCAAGGTGTCACAGAACGTGGCAAGGGGCCACGCAAATTCAAATAAGCTTCTTACACGGCGACACACACGTAACAACGCGCCGCTGGCGGCCAAATTTAATTAATACCAAGTAATTAAAATGGAATACTAATTGCCCGGTTAGTTACGTTCCCATGAGAGAGAGTTAAAGAAGTTAGAAAGGAAACATTCGCCAAGAAATATACTCACCGAGAAAAATAATCTGATGAACAAACAAATATATTAGAAGAATGGGGACCATCGTCGAATTAATTAATTAACTGATTAATCAGTACAAACAGTTAAATTAGAAGAAAGATTTGAGACCATTCATAATACACGAGGTTACTATTAAAANCGCAAGAAATATACTCACCGAGAAAAATAATCTGACGAACAAACAAATATATTAGAAGAATGGGGACCATCGTCGAATTAATTAATTAACTGATTAATCAGTACAAACAGTTAAATTAGAAGAAAGATTTGAGACCATTCATAATACACGAGGTTACTATTAAAATGGGAATTGGAAATTTAAAAAGACAAGAAACGTGGGGACTTTTAGAAATATTATACAATGGACAAACAGGTAAATTGAAGCAATGAATCCATTATCGAATTTATAATACACAGTCAAGATAGGAGTTAGAAGTGACAAGAAAATAGTTGGAGGCCATTATCGAATTCACAGTACAAGGTTAATTATAATAGTTAATTAATCATGACAAACAGGTAAATTAGAAGAAAGATTCGGGACTATTACCAAATTCGTAATACACGAAATTAAGATAGGAGTTGGAAGTTCGATAGGACAAGAAATGCAGAGAGACTTTTAGAAATATTATAGAATGGACAAACAGGTAAATTAAAGGAAAGAATCGGGACCATTATCAAATTTATAATACACAGTCAAGATAGGAGTTAGAAGTGACAAGAAAATAGTTGGAGGGCATTATCGAGTTCACAGTACAAGGTTAATTATAATAGTTAATTAATCATGATAAACAGGTCAATTAGAAGAAAGATTCGGGACTATTACCAAATTCGTAATGCACGAAAAGATAGGAGTTAGAAGTTCGAAAGGACAAGAATGGATAAATAGGTAAATTGAAGAAAAGAATCGGGACCATTATCGAGTTTGTAATACGGTCAAGATAGGAGTTAGAAGAGACAAGAAACGTACTTGATAGAGAAACAGCTAAATTAGAAAAATAGTTGGAGGCCATTATTGAATTCACAGTACACGATTAATTATAATAGTTAATTAATTAATCATGACAAACAATTAAATTAGAAGAAAGATTCGGGACTATTACCGAAGTAGGTACACGAATTCAGATATAATACACAAAGTTAAGATAATAGTTAGAAATTAGAAAAGGCAAGAAACGCGGAGATTTTCGATATTCGTGTCGCGAAAGACAACCTGATGGACAAACAGATAAATTAGACGAAAATAATGGTTCAAGGCCATTATCGAATTCGTGATACACGGTTAAGATAGTAGTACACAGCGACAAAGCGGTCGCCTAATTTTATGGATCGTTTCTCAATGTCAACGTGTCCCTCAAGGTATTCAGTTTGCTTACGTCGAGACGAAAGGGGTGGTTTGGCCGGTTATGCTCACTGAAACGAACGCGTATGTATACACGTGTGCATAATACATAGAGCAGCCAGTATATACACAGGATCTGGCAAGCCAGTCTCGACCCGATCCATCACTGTCCTTGGTTAATTCAAATGAAGGGAGAGAGAGAGAGAGAGAGAGAAGGCATCCGTCGCGGAAAGGTTACAAAGCATTGATAGGCTGGCGTTTCTCGAATTTGCAACACCGTGCTCTCTTTTCCCTGACAACTCGCCATTAACTGCGACTACCATTACGATGTCTTGCTCGCAAACGAGAAATAAGATCGTTGTCCTTTTGCATCGTCCAATTCGCAGAATTCAGTATTCTAGCTTCTTTGAACACGTTTGGACAAAAAACTAACTTGCACGTTATTTCCAGTAGAACCTGGGAGAAAATCTGAGCGTTTCATTCGTTCAGACGAGAAATAAGATTGTTCCCTTTTTAGAGATGCGTTCGTCCAATTTGCGAAACTTGACACATAGTATGAAACCAGCCTCTTAACATGTTTGGAAGCTAGAACTTGCACTCGGTACGTAGAACCGGAAGGAAATCCGAACGAAGTGCATTTTTTACGACGAGCGCCGGATGCTTTCTCGAGACGAGAGAATCATTGGGAGACGGAAGGAAACGATGGAAACGCAGGAGAAAACTAAGAACAGTGTTATAGTATTGTAAAATAATATCAAAGTATTTATATATAAATGTAAGTGAAATACTGGGACAGTAGAGTGAAATAAAAGTAAAGATCAAGTGAATAAATAAGATGAACGTGTTGACTACAGTGATTGACAGACGAAGTGAGACGAAGATGGCGGTATAGAAATTAGAGTAGAACCTGGGAGAAAATCTGAGCGTTTCATTCGTTCAGACGAGAAATAAGATTGTTCCTCTTTTAAAGACGCGTTCGTCCAATTTGCGAAACTTGACACATAGTATGAAACCAGCCTCTTAACATATTTGGAAGCTAGAACTTGCACTCGGTACGTAGAACCGGAAGGAAATCCGAACGAAGTGCATTTTTTACGACGAGCGCCGGATGCTTTCTCGAGACGAGAGAATCATTGGGAGACGGAAGGAAACGATGGAAACGCAGGAGAAAACTAAGAACAGTGTTATAGTATTGTAAAATAATATCAAAGTATTTATATATAAATGTAAGTGAAATACTGGGACAGTAGAGTGAAATAAAAGTAAAGATCAAGTGAATAAATAAAATGAACGTGTTGACTACAGTGATTGACAGACGAAGTGAGACGAAGATGGCGGTATAGAAATTAGAGTAGAACCTGGGAGAAAATCTGAGCGTTTCATTCGTTCAGACGAGAAATAAGATTGTTCCCCTTTTAAAGACGCGTTCGTCCAATTTGCGAAACTTGACACATAGTATGAAACCAGCCTCTTAACATATTTGGAAGCTAGAACTTGCACTCGGTACGTAGAACCGGAAGGAAATCCGAACGAAGTGCATTTTTTACGACGAGCGCCGGATGCTTTCTCGAGACGAGAGAATCATTGGGAGACGGAAGGAAACGATGGAAACGCAGGAGAAAACTAAGAACAGTGTTATAGTATTGTAAAATAATATCAAAGTATTTATATATAAATGTAAGTGAAATACTGGGACAGTAGAGTGAAATAAAAGTAAAGATCAAGTGAATAAATAAAATGAACGTGTTGACTACAGTGATTGACAGACGAAGTGAGACGAAGATGGCGGTATAGAAATTAGAGTAGAACCTGGGAGAAAATCTGAGCGTTTCATTCGTTCAGACGAGAAATAAGATTGTTCCCCTTTTAAAGACGCGTTCGTCCAATTTGCGAAACTTGACACATAGTATGAAACCAGCCTCTTAACATATTTGGAAGCTAGAACTTGCACTCGGTACGTAGAACCGGAAGGAAATCCGAACGAAGTGCATTTTTTACGACGAGCGCCGGATGCTTTCTCGAGACGAGAGAATCATTGGGAGACGGAAGGAAACGATGGGAATGCAGGTGCGCTAATGCACCAAAAATCTGGAACACTGTACAAGCGTTTTCGCATGAAGCCGAGAGGCAGGCAGCTATAGCAGCCGCAGCCGAATCGCGATTCCTAACGGCTGCATTTCAAAAAGTGCAATTCCCGCCGATTCGAGGTAACTCGAGTGTGTTCCATTCAAAGCGTTCTATCTTCGGGGAATTGGATAACCCAATGGCTGATAGGAACGGCAGCGAGAAGAATGCGTGTATCGAGCGGGAAAAATCGAGATATATGCTGCGTTCCATTCCCGTTTATACGCTAGTGCATTCTTAACACTTAGAGACCGGGAGCGGACGCTTAAGAGGGCTGATGTATTCCACGAATTGGCAAAGAAAAGAAACAATACAGACGAGCATCAAATTGTTATGCAGATTCACCAGACACGTGCGACGAATTCCAGAATCGTTTGCTCCATTATTTCGATTGTAAATTCGACAATTTGTTGTAAACCATTTTAGATTTAATGTACACGTACTTTCTAACTAAACGAATTATAACGAAGCGATAATTATCAAGTGATCGTGATTAATCTAAATTTCACGAAAGTTTATTGAAATTCCTGAATATGAAAGTAGGGATTGTCAATAATTGAATGGAAATGTTGGATAAAGGACTTGTTACATTTTCATCAATATTAAATTAACAACACACGTAGTACGATTCCGTAATCGTATTAGCACATATAGATATTGGATATGTATTTGTTATTTAACACTAAACTTACCGACATTTTACATATACCTATATCTTACCATAAGGGGTCATTTAAACGTTGATTTTTAGAAACAAATTCTTAATTTATTAAAGGAAATAATTTGCAACATAACTTTTGATTTAAATACTTACTATATTATATATTATATATTATATGAAATAAAATACTCATTATATAATATAATATATAGTATTATATAACTCATTATATAATACTATGTTATATAATATAAAATACTCAAACATATATTTTTATAATATAATAAAATACTCAAACATAATAAAATATACTTACTATATTATATATTATATATTATATAAAATAAAATACTCAAACATATATTTTTATAATATATAATAAAATACTGAAACATATATTTTTATTTAAAGTAAATTTTGAAAAGGGGTCATTTGACCCCGCTTGGTACGTTTAGTGTTAATGTGAAATTTTGATCGATATGTGTCCGAAATATCGCTTGTTTTGTCTCATTTGTTTCACGCGGCTGTGTAAGGTAAATCGAAAGCCTAAGTGGGCATTGTTGTAATTTGTTCGCGACCAGGTACGATCGGAAACGTGAATCGCACGCGAGTGACGCACGAGGGAGTCGCGTGGCGGCCGTTTTCCAACCCCGGCTGTGTTTCTTAGCCCTCGCGATGAAGCGTTTCATCATGGCACGCAGACTCGGCGACGTCTAATTTCACGGAACGGCCGCGTCACCGCTCCGGTGTAATCGCACCGAGTCTTCAAAGTGGGACGACACAGCGCGCGACTACATCGGGGGGTGAATATTTTTACAAACGTCTGACCTAAAACCCGACCGTGACTGCTGCTCGATTTTTACGCGAAGCGGTAGCAGCTGGCGGAATGGAAAAGAAAAAAAAAATGTCTGACCTGAATAATGTGTTTGCAAACAGTTGACGCGTTTAATCGTCACTCGATTCATTATCGCGAAATAAATACGATCAAAAGCCGAGAGGATCGTCCGTCGGAAAGCGATCGCGTTGCAATTTCACGGTTTTCCTCGCTTTGATGTTTTTTTTTTTTTTTTTTTTTTTTTTTAAAAAATTTTTTTTAATTTTTTTTTTTTTTTTTTTTGTTATTGTTTTGGGTTTTTTTTTTTTGTTTTTTTTTTTTTTTTTTTTTTTTTTTTTTTTTTTTTTTTTCTTTCAAACGTCCGAACCGGCTAAGGAGCGTTAATGACGAGTAAATTCTTGTCGCACGTGGTGAAATTGCTTTGTAACGAAAGGCCGGCAAACCAAAGGGTATGACTGCGTTAATTGGAAATCAAAAGTCCCGGGGAAAGTTGGGAATTTTCGTTCGCCGGCTTGAAACACTCTTTGCCGTGGATTAAATTATTGCCGTGTCGCAATTAGCTCCCCGAACGGGTAAAAAGGTGCCGCGCGAATGCTTTCAACCAAATGGCGGCGACGCAAAGCAAATTTTTGTTACCGTAAATCGTTGTTCGAGAGAAAGGTAATGAAGTCGTGGAAAACGAAGGAAGGTGGAAAAGGATGTCGCGATGGTGCCGCTGCTTGATGAGAAACAGGGGAGGGAAAAGAGAAAACAGAGTGATAGCGATGAATAAAGAAAGAGAGAGAGAGAAAGAAAGAATGTGACCATCTCGCGCCATCCACTGATTTACGACAGCTCGACGACAACGTCACGCTCGGAACGTACATTTCATCTGGCGCTGTTAAAAACACAAAACTTTCCCTACCGCCTAGCGCGCGAGATATATTTTAAACAGGAATTGCAACGTGGAATCGTGCAAAGGAAGAATAAAATTCCATTGTGTCGTTTGGACTCGTTCTCATACTCGCGGATCGTTAGTTGGCGCTAAAACAATCAGCTTCTGACTACCCTCTGTATCGAATAATTGTAATTAAAATGTTCCGACCGGGAACGAATGAAAAGCGCTGCATTGTGTTCTGGAAAGAGAGCTGAAATTTTAAGGAAACACCCGAATTTAACTCGACTCGACGAACTCGGCGACGACGTTAATAATTTACGTTACTTGACGTTCTACCACTTAACTTTTACAATGTTGAGGCTCTCTGTTGCGAGACTCTGTGACCTCGTGCTTGGAAGAGCTTCGAGTGAAGAATCGAAAAACGACGTGGAACAGCATAACGTCCACGTGCGAGAAAAGCGTTTTTCTACGCCGGAGCCGTAGCCCACTGTCGCTTATCAGGTCGAATGAAATATCACGGGTCGTGTTTAATCCTCGGGATCTGATACATCGGTTTAATTTAGTCCAAGTAGAATATATTCTTAGCCGGCACACTGGTTGTGTGTACACAGCCAGCCGGGCCAGGATAAATACTCCTTTATTTATGGTTCCCGATATCGCAGTATTTAAAATTCAAAGCGGCGTTGCTGCCGGTGCCACGGCCTCGTAATACCCTTTTAATTATTTCCAAAGTTCCATCAGATAGCGAATTGAAATGAGAAATTACCATTTACGCCAGTTTGTTATCGTCGCTAGCGCGTAGCCGAGTCCCACTATCGCCATGAGTCCACGTTAATGGCGCGAAATAGTATTTGAAGCCACAGAGTTAATTGAACCGGGGGGTGGGGGGGGGGAGAAAAGCCTAGTGTAACCGGGCGTTTGAATCGGGATTAATCGGAGAGCCAGTTCAACGCAATTACAAGCGGTAATTTTCGTTTTGCGTGAATTGCTTCGAATCGAGTTAAGCTTGAAACTTTCATTCTTAAACTTTGCTGAAGAAAGAAGGATAACGGAAAAGTTATTACCTGCAGATGTAATACGCCTGCCTGATTACATAATAATTACAATTGAAAACACCGAACGTTAGAGTCGAACGAACTTTCCTCTTAACGAGTAGAAGTTCCATCATTCGAGTAGAGAATGGACGGCAATCGACTGACAAAGAGTTAAATATTCCTCTTTCGAGCGTACGTAGCGAGCTTAAAAAAATTATTCATTTTTAATTTGACGAGTTTCGAAGCGATAGCTTGATCTCATTACCTCAAGTTATCCTTGCTGATCGATGGTTCAAGGGAAATTCAACGTGTATTCTTTATTCTATATCTGACGAAAGAAAGTAAGAAAGAAAGAAAGAAAGAAAGACTCACCGAAATGCCGCGTTGTCTCTGTTGCAGTTTTGGTCAGCTTACGTGCCCTGCTCCTCTCAGCACCTCGACTCCGTTCAACTGGCACTCGAGCAAATCGACCTGATTCGTCGGTTGGTCAACAAGCATCCTGAAAGCATGGTCCTCGTTACCACGGCGGAAGGTGAGGCATTTCGCTTGCAATTCTACGCCCTTGTACCTCCAGCCATACAACCGGCTGCGTCAAAATACAACGTCGATTCGTCTGGGATATATTTACGTAGGGTAGTAGTTTCGACGCGAGGAGAAAGAAGAAGGGTTGACAAAACTGAAATGATAGCCGCGTCGTTTTTTCGACGTGGCTGATGACAATCGCGCGACAGTCAAAGGATCAACAGCGACAAAATGAGGAACGCGTAAGATATCGAGTTAAACGTTGCGCGACCCGTGAAGATAAATTTTCAATCGCCCGCGTACGCTTGGCACCGAGCCGAATCGACTCGATTTTTTTTTTCTCCCCCGCGGATGAATCGTTATCGCTCGATCGCTGACTCGATATCGCTCGTCAAAGAATCCCCCACGACAAACCACACGCGACCTACTTTCTCCTTTCCTTTTTCTCTTCTTTTCTCTTCTCTTCTCTTCCTGTCCGATTTGCAGGAGGAAAAGTGGAAACGAGCCGCCCTCGACTGGGGCCGACGATTACCGCGCGACATCGCGTATAAACCAACGTCGACCAACACCGAGTATCGACCCGGCAACGCTGTTTGTTTGCTCGCTAAACAAATTTCGTGTACGTACAACCACTCATTACACTCTCTTCGGGCTATTAGATGACTGGTTCAAAGCTTGCATTAAATCGTCAGCCAAAGTAAACAGACAACGCCGCGCCAAGCTGATCGAACAACACGCGGAACATGCCGCTTCGGTTCGACGAACCTCTCCGCGGGGCTCGCCGAATCACTCTTTAATAGAATCGTCGAACTGCTTGGCAAGTTAAACACCGAATTATTAATTGCCAATCAGGTCTAATATAATGTAAACACGGGATAGCGAGCGGTCGTCTTTCAACGCGCACCTCGGCTGCAGGATACCTACAGGTCCTTCGTGTACTCGCATCTGCGAAACTGTCGGATATACGAATATCCCGAGACAGTGTATATCACACGTACTCTTAGTCAATCGTCGGAGTCAGCGTTCTCGAGAAGTCGCGGATCCGCAGAATCCTGCCGGTGGATGCAACGAGGAAGCTTCCACACGCTTCCGGGAATATGAAATGGAGGCTCGAGGTCGACGAACGTCACCTCATCCTCTATTTGTTCGACGGCACGTTACACATCGTGTTCGAATTTTTGGCGTGTCGCCAATGTCAGAAGGCTGATGGTGGTGGCTGGGAGGAAAGATTTTTTTCGCTCCTCGAAAGAGAAACGTCGCGGAATGAATCTTCGTCTGTCTTTCGATTTTAATTAATTCCTCGCCGCGTCCCACGGCCAGTCGGCCAGTCGGCGAGACGTCGCCCGGGATAATAAACGGGCTCGCTTCAAAAGGAGAGTCCGCTGCCGTCCGGAACGTGCCCGGAAAACAATCTACTCGTCGCCTCTTGGCGAAAATTTACGCACGTACCGTATGAAACGTTCGATCGAGGTCGTCCGACGAACGTCCGACGAAGTCGGCCGTCTTCTGTTTGCTTCCGGTTGGCCGTTCGACGTCGCGCGCTCTCGACGCCCCTGGACGAGTGCCAACCGAGAGTCCGAGGGAAACACGGCGAAAGGAAGCAACCCCCCTTCGGCTGGTGGAAAAGTCGGGCCAGCACTCTCCGTTATTATCGTCACCGTGAATACACTTTCGAGAATTTAGGATGCATTTTAAGTCGCGAAGGAAGACGCGCCCCTTCGAGAACTGGAGCCGGAGTTCCTCCTCCACTGCGAGGAACGATCAATTCCCGCGCTACCAGCCACCTATTTCACTCGTCCGACACGGAGATACATCGAAATTCCGTGGACAACTGGTAACAAGAACAGGAACAGCCTCGATTTCAACCCCTAAATAATCTTTGTCTCAGAAGAGGTAAACACGTGGCAAATCGTAGAGAAATGGAACATGTCACTATCCTGACTGGTGAATGAGACGAATGAGATGGTAGCATCATCGGCGACAGTGAGGAGAAAAAAGTAAATGTTCATTTCAACGTGTAAACTCGAGATCTAATTGCAAGTGGTGAAACAAGGTCGAAGAAGAAAGCACAGAGGACCGGGAGGAAACATGATTTTCAGAGAGCAGCCAGCTAGAAGAATTTCAATTTGATCCACGGTGCAGCCGCGTGTCAATGCCTCCGCCGATACCAACCCCGATTCTATAAGATCGGATGCCCCAGAACGCGCAGAACGGAAGACGATCTTCCACCTCTATTTCACGCGCGTCCCCGTGTAATCATTTGCTCGTCCGTGGGACGCGTTGTCGAGAACGTAACGCGGCTCTGACGAGAGAAAACGTCGGACAACGGGAGAGAAGATCCAGCCGGTAGTAAATTTCAGCTGGAATGGAAAAATGTCAAGCCATGCCGAGCGTTCTACCCGCGTTCGATAAGCCGAACCACGGCACGGGCGCGGCGACTGCATGTCGGCATGCACATGCATATGTAAATAGACACGCGATACGTAGCGGTATATACTTCACCCTCCCCTCCCCATCCCACCCCTCAAACGTATAAAGGAACGATTGTTCGAAATTTGCAAGCTGCTTTTTTGCTTCGTTGATTTATGCGACGCGCAACATCGACAGAGTTTCAACTATCGTTAAGATCCTGATTTTTCTTCACCCTTGAAACAGACGAGCATCCAGAATCACTTACTCTTGGCGTCGCAGAAATCAACGACGGTCGAGGAGTCGATAAAGACAGCTGGAACTGCGCGGATTAAATACGCGAAATTTGTTTGCCCCACGGAAAGTCATCGCGAGACTGTTTGGAAAACGGAAGCAAAGACGAAATACGGGTGACATCTAACATTCGGTCACGTAAACGTTCGAAGACTAAACTGAATACTGAAACAGTTTCGCTTTGAAAGGAATCGTACGACAATAAACTTGATTTTAATGCTTGCAACCTGTATCGTCGTCCAGTTTATTCTAGGGTATTTATTTATTTCATTCCAAGCGAAGTGGAAACACTTCTCTTTTCAAGAATGCTACCAATGTACATATGTACGTATTGTCACAGTACGTAAAAATATTAAAAAGTTTATTCGTGACTGGAATCTACGATTTTACGACGATCTCTCGACATTTGCTGTACGATTCTTTTTCGCCAAATTATTAAACTCTGAATATCGAGCAAAAACATGACAACGAAAACGTTACGATTTTTTTTTTTTTAATTTTTGTCGTATAAGCCTAATATTCAAGGTTCGATAAAATGAAGAGGAAAAAATACGATTTTCAAAATGATGATAGAACTAGTAACGAAAAACATCTTTTAAGCCATCAACGATTTTTCATTGCTACAATTATTGTACTCTTAAATATTATAAAAATTCATACCACGTGCAAAATGTACAATTTTGCATTTCAAAATTTCGTCCGTAGAACTCCTACCAAGAATTCTAAGATGAAAATCTGACTCTCCAAAATATATAACACTATTGATTCGTTGATTGTTTCACCAATAATCGCGAAAGCTTCTGATGTTTCTCGGAATATTATCTCTTCCCACTATGCTTTCTTGTTTGAACCTTGTATTACCCGTGCTGTAAAAGTTTATCTAGGTTTATTGTTATACAATTTCTTTTCTCTCTCTCTCTCTCTCTCTCTATCTCTCTCTCTTTGCAAAATTATAATCAGCTTGAACATTTAAATATAACTGTATTTCGCTGTGTTTGGTTCGTTTCGCGTTTCGTTCTTACGTCCTCTTCATCCTCCGTCTACGATTTATCGACGACACGTCGAAGATCGCGTGTAACTCTAAGAAACAATAGACGGCGTGGCAAGGTGTGTTTATCTGAACGGACGAGGGTCTGGAAACTTTCGGCAGTGGAGCGCGCTATCGCGCCGTTACTTCGGGACAATAGTTCAAACTGTCCCGGATGTTCGACGCCACCGAGAATTTACGAGCGAAGGAGACGAACTTGAGGCCGACCGCGTTTATAATTCTCGCCCGATCGAATCCAACGACCGCCGTTTCGAGGACCTCTAAGAGATCGTAACGCGATCGGGACGCGACGGAGCGGCGAACCTGTAAACCGATTAGTTCGACGAGATGCACGCGGAACGAGATACCTTAAAGGAATCGCGAAAATACGACAAACGGGAAAAACAGAGACGTGGAAGAAGACGTCGTCGGCATTCGAGGAATTCAGAAATTCCAAAAGAATCGGGAACATAACTCACCGCCCGCGGGTCCACGATCGAACACATACGAGCAACACACGTACCTCGGACCAACTGGGAACGCAAACTCGAACGCGAGGTATAAATCAACGGACGCGGTAAATCGAGATTCATCGACAGATTGCGGCTACCCTTTCTTCTTCTTCGGTTATTCTTCCATTAGGGGTGTAACGCGGCGTAAACGGCCGACCACGTCGCGAAGGAATTAAAGTTACTCGGGACAAATGGTGCGAAACGCTCGATTTGCCGAACGCGGACAGAGTGGCATAGAACACGAGGAGAACGAGAAGAGAACTAAAATACGATACACGTGCGAACGACAGGTTAAAAGGTCCGCCGAAGGACTAAACTTATCAAGAACCTCGGCAAATGAAAATTATTATATGCCTGTAAAAGTCGACGTAATAATTTGAACCAGATATTCCAGCCTGCTACTGCATCTATACTATCCTTAACGCATTAAAAAAGTCAGAAAGTCAGAAAATTTTGTAAGCAATTGTTACGAAGAAAATACAACGCTGGAAAAAAATATTAGACAAAAGAAAGTTGCATCTTTGTCTAAACTGTTTACTAAGACCCATTATTGCTTTATTATACTGTTTATGATAAATATCGATAAAAGTCACTATAATTCCCTGTAATTTTAAAGTTTCTCAATTTTTAACATATGTGTGCTAAATTTCCTTGTAAAACAGTATTAAACGACAGAAGTCAAATATCAGTTAATAACATTCAACGGCAGAGTAAAACGAGACAGTAAAACAGTAATCTTTAACATTTTTTATTCGAATCTAATTCACAATAAAAATAGTCCCCAGTTCGAACCCCAAGAGATGTACGCAGAGGTGCGCCAGAGATCGACACCAGTCGTCACCTTTGTCTTTAACACAAAGCTTAAATTAAAAAAGAGAGAAAGAGAGAGAGATACGAGGATTACAGGTTACCGAGTCAAATTCGCGCGTAACCGAGCGTTCGAGGTTCCATTAGCGTTGGATCGCGTGCGGTCGAAAGCGGAAAAGTTCGACTCGCCCGCGACAAATGGGGTTCCGCTTCGGCCCGAAGAGCAACGCCACGAAACGACACGCGTTGCACTTTAGGCGTATGTATCGATATCCGGGAAGCGGCCGCGCCTAACGCAATTTGTCCGCGGTGTTTTAATCGAATCCGAACGACACCGAGCCCGCGAATCCGATTTCGCGTAGCCCGATGGCCCCCACCTTTACACGGCCGGACTCGATTAAAACGATTAAACCGAGGCCGAGAATCGAATTCGCGGCACGCTGGCTAAATACTGGCAAAATACCGGCCGCAAGAAGGATTTCCCAAAGCTGTTTGGCCGCCTGTCGGTCGCTGCGAGAGCCGCGCGCCATTCCATTATCCTCCGGCTGGGATTAATCGAACTCCGTTTACGCTTCGCAATTAACGATCTGACCGATAACGTTCGCCACCTTCGGCCGGCTATTTAAATGATTCCATTAACGCCACGGTCCGGCCCGGCTCGTCGCGTCAATTCACCCTTAAAACGTGTGACCTTTTCAAACGTCAGAGAAGGAAAATCGACATTTCCCTATTTCTATGGCGAATGCCATACGTTTGCTACGTTACAGATTATATGTTACTTGATTTGATTTGATTTAATCCTTTCTTATACCAAAAAAAAAGGGGGGGGGTAAAAATCAAGAAATTATTATATATAGGTATTATTATATAATTATTATATATAGGTATTATAGTTTATTGTTATATATAGGTATTATTGTTATATATAGTTTTATATAGGTATTATAGTTATAGGTATAGGTGTTATATATAGGTATTATAGTTACATATTGTTATATACAGGTATTATAGTTAATTATTATATATAGGTATATTATAGTTAATTATTATATATATATATTATTATATATATTATATTATATATAATTATTAATTATTATATATTATATTAATTATTATATTATAGTACAAAGAAAAGTAAAACGAAAATCAAGAAATTATTATATGGGTATTATAGTACAGGGTATTATACTAGGTATTATAGTACAAATTATTATATACTATATATTATTATATACTATATAATAATTATATACTAATTATACTTTATATAATTATATACTAGGTAATTATATACTAGGTATTATAGTACAAATATATAATAATTTAAATTAATAAATTATATATATATGTATTATAGTACAAAGAAAAGTAAAACGAGGGTATTAATATTAATAAATGTGATAAAATGAAATAAAACTGAAAATTAAGAATAATATTGCAAGTGAATAAATAAGACGAACGATTTAATTACAAATAAACGAGGAATATCCTTCGTTATACAAAAAGGGGGTAAAACCAAGAACGGTATTATAGTAGGTACAAAGAAACATAAAATGAGGCTATTAATATATAAATGTCAGTGAAATGGTAGAACATTTCAAAGCGAAACAAAAGTAGAAATCAAGAATAGTATTGTAAATAAAATTCCTTGTTATGAAAAAAGAGGAGAAAACTAAGAACAATATTATAGTATTGTAAAATAGTATCAAAGTATTTATATATAAATGTAAATGAAATAAAAGTGAAGATCAAGTAAATAAATAAGATGAACGTGTTAATCACAGTGATTGACGAAGTGAGACGAAAATGGAGATATAGAAATTAGAGTAACAAATAATAAAAATGGAAATACAAAGGTAGGGTTGCTATATCCATAAACGTGGTAAAAGACTAACAATAAGTGGGGAAAAACTGTGGTAGCAGTAAGTATGGATTCCCCTCCCTGCCCCCCCCCCTCCCAAAGTTAAACGGCAACGTTATCCACTTTGAAGTTAATCGTGCAGATACCGCTCCTCCATCTTCGCTATAAACTGGAATTTATGTAGCTGTATTTCAGTTGAAACGCGCGTCTGAAGAGGGACCGCGCAAAGGAGTTGGTGATAATTAGCTGAATGGCGGTACTTGAGAAGATTCGCGATAAGGGCGCAAGTTGGAACGCCCGGGTGGTATCTACGCGATGATAATTAGAACAATAATAATAATGACAACCGAGAACGTTCAAGGGACGATTTAACGCATGCTTTCAGGTATAGAGAGAGCGCACAAGGAGGGTAGATTAGCAAGCCTGATAGGGGTCGAAGGAGGTCACGCGGTTGGAGCGAGTCTGGCTGTTCTGAGGATGTTGTACGAGTTGGGCGCTAGATACCTCACGCTCACGCACACGTGTAACACGCCTTGGTGAGTTTACCAATTGAGATAATTCACGCTTACGCTAGATACATGCACGCGTTTTTTTTTAACCGAAGCCGTCACATTCAATCCTACAACGACACAATAGCTTCGCGACGAAAATAGACTGAAAATTGGATAATCGTTCGTAGCGGTCGGGCTAGCCGATTTTCGTGATTGTCGCGTGCCGTTCAGTGCGTAATCGCGTATAAAGACCTCTGTCGGGGATAATTCATCATAATGCATTATCGTACGCGCATCAATCATCCCGTTCCTCCGCGTAACAATTTATCGGGAGAGAAATATCGCTGGATCGTTGCGCGTTTCATGTACCAAAACTCGCGGGCAAAACAGTGCGTTGTAGGAACAATTATGTAGGAGCATCTTCTAAATAGACGTCAGATTGTTTTTTTATTTTTTTGTTTCGTCTGAATTTATTTAGAAATTTAACCTCTCGAACGTGAAGCATTGGAAAATACGTCGATTATCACGGAGTATATCTTGGAAATCTATAACGGATCGGACGTTGCATTTGGGGCATGTCTCGAGCACAATACGCGCCACTTATTCGGACGAGTATATCGATATTCTCGGCGGGGATGGGACTGTTTTCGACGACACGGACGTTTCAGTTTCAAGTTCGCGACGCGAACCGAGGGAGATTCGAAAATGACGTAAGGGTTGCGAAGTGCGCGAGCCAGCTGCCAGCCACCGGCGCGCGCGTATAGAAATATTATTCTAGAAACAAACACAATGGACGAGTTCTCCGAATACCCACTGCGCTGTCAGCCCGGCGAAAAACGAACGACAACGCGAGACAACGAAAACTGGTCGACCAGACAATAAAAAAGTCTCGAACGAAACCGACGGCTTTTGTCAGAGACACGACACTCCGCTCTTCCTCGAATAAAGTCGAAATTTATTTTACACTTGCGTATTACGACCTGTAAAATAAATGCGCGCACACAGCCGAGGAGCGCAACTGAATCGATGGGCTGTGCCGTAATACGCTCGTAAAAATATTTTGAAACATTATTACCACTGTTGTAAAACTCAGTTCCTATTGCTGCACGAAATTTGTGATATATTATTAAAGTTACAAAACTCGCTTGCCAAAAGCGACGAACGGAACTGATGAATATTTCCTTGCCATAATTAAATTTCGCGAAACGTGAAACATTCAAACGTTAAAATTATGCAAAATATCCTTCCGTCGGTACGTGCGGATTTTTTCCTTTTTTTTTCGCGAACGTTAATACTGACGGCAGGAAAAATGATTTATACAAAAGTCGCGGCTGTTTGTTTAATCGCGCTGTAAATTTTGTCGAGGATCGCGTTACGCGCCGGCTATCGAGCAATATCGTACATAAATATCATAGACGTGGAACGATTAACATAAGTTCAAACTCGTGGAAGACAGTGGCTCGACGATTTCCTACGTATTCGCTGTGCGAGCAGAATACTGACAAACTTCCAACTGCTACAGTTCAAACAAAAGATACACGAAACAAAAGAGCACAAATCAGCGTTCGATTTTATGCAAACACGCTGAAAAACTTGACTTTTGAAGATGATTTTGAAACAGAGAGATGAAAAATCTCTCGCGTTTCTTCTTCCGTCGAATAGTGATTGTTGCATCGATACACTTGAAATCACGGTGACGTGATGTCCTGACATCATCAACAATACCTGACATACATGCTTCAGATTCCGGGAAGACGAGCGAAACTTAAATGACGGCGGAAGCTTATTAATACGATGTGCCGAAATTACAGGTTTCACTTAAACACGATGTCGTTAACGAGAGCGGAACAAAGGAAGGCGAACGCGAGCAAAACTTTCGATCGATCGGCCCATTGTACTGATCGGCTCAATAAACAAAGTAGGGAATGGCGAACGTACAATGACTTTCAGCGGACAANTAGGGAATGGCGAACGTACAATGACTTTCAGCGGACAACGGGTTTAATAATTGAACAAATTGGTGACACGGTAGAGCGGGACGTTGTAATTCGACGGGGTTTTTTAACACGTTCCGTGCCAAGCCATTTTTGCCTTTTGTTGTCGTTCAGACCATTTGATATTTTCACTAAAGGTTGATATATTATCACACAATCTTTCATTACATCATCAATCGATGAGTAGTTCTCTTGTTTAGAGTAGCTATCACATCGTGTACCACTTGTGGTAATATTATTAGAAATATGCTGGTACGCGTGGCTTGAAGATCAAGTTTAACGTGTACCATCGGTGGTACACATGGCACGGAACGTGTTAACTCAGTAACATGTTGTCACAATTATTTACCTCACCGAGTAGGTATCACTTGCATCCGTACTTTCATAGACATTTATTTAACCATTGTACGTGTGATCTTTCTGTCAACTCGAGAAAGTACGATGATTACAGGCACCTCAAGTTAATTTTATTTAATTTTATATATGCAGTCTTCGAATCAATCTGTTCAGAATGGTGGTGCACGAGTTTTCGATGTAAGATCTGATCGTGGATTCTAATTGTTCGGAATTTTTCAAAGTTTCCATTGTTTAACACGTTCCGTGGCAAGCCATTTTTGCCTTTTGTTGTCGTTCAGACCATTTGATATTTTGACTAAAGGTTGATATATTATCACACAATCTTTCATTACATCATCAATCGATGAGTAGTTCTCTTGTTCAGAGTAGCTATCACATCGTGTACCACTTGTGGTAATATTATTAGAAATATGGAGGTACACGTGGCCTGAAGATCAAGTTTAACGTGTACCACCGGTGGTGCACATGGCACGGAACGTGTTAACCCAGTAACATGTTGTCACAATTACTTTACCTCACCGAGTAGATATCACTTGCATTCGTACTTTCATAGACATTTATTTAACCATTGTACGTGTGATCTTTTTGTCAACTCGATGATTACAGCCACCTCAAGTTAATTTTATTTAATTTTATATATGCAGTCTTCGAATCAATCTGTTCAGAATGGTGGTGCACGAGTTTTCGATGTAAGATCTGATCGTGGATTCTAATTGTTCGGAATTTTTCAAAGTTTCCATTGTTTAAGCCATTTTTGCCTTTTGTTGTCGTTCAGGCCATTTGATATTTTGACTAAAGATTGATATATTATCACACAATCTTTCATTACATCATCAATCGATGAGTAATTTTCTTGTTTAGAGTAGCTATCACTTGT